>VKKT01005013.1:32552-51554 GCA_008038995.1 Haliotis laevigata | reverse complement strand
ATGGCTACGTTTGATCTTCTAACACTTGTGTAAAGGTTTGGAATATGGTGTACTGCACTAAATGTGTCAATTTCTTATGTAAATATGATTCAAACAATCAAAGACTTTCAAAGAATAAAACACCGTAAACCCTATATGCAAGTATGATATGATATTGAACAAGGCTAAATGTAGATACTGAAGTTTCATGAAAAGGTGTCTGAACTATGCGCAAAATCTACATCATAATACCGACAGTGTAATCAGAAGGATTGGGCGATTGTGTTGACTCTTGTTCAACCGACATTCACCTCAAAGAAATTGCCTAATATGTACAACAATGTTGACGTTTGACATCACTACCGTTGACGGATTTCTTACAAAATGGCGGCTTTGCTGACAAGGGTACACAGGATTTTGCGAGGACCCTTCCATTGATTCAGGGATCGTTTGTACATAAATATGAGATGTCAGTAATCAGAATGAGTCTGACTATCTGTGTATTGTTTTTATCGTTTTCATTATAAGTAAGAGAAGAAGCCAGAAATGCAGATAATTACTGTTGTCGTTCTGCGTGATTTTGCGTCAGTCATGGCGTCACGCTGCACGGAAACTTATTTATAATTTCCTATATCTTGCTACGATGCTCTTCCCATGCATATTACAAAGGTATTGAGCCATTGCAAGCAATGAATAGACGGATGAATTTTGGAAAATTTCAGAAAATGCTACGCAGTGTAAAATCGGAATGTTTGTCTTGTTTACATTTCAAACAAGCGCAGTCTTTTGAGCACAGCGTTCATTTTCACACCCAATATGTTTCGTCTCATTTTATCTAGACAGTTGGTATTGGTGACAAAGACCAGTTGCAATTTGATTCTAAAATGTATGGGGAGTTAAGTGATGCATTTTTCAAAGCTGAAGATGAAATATACATGATGTAATACTAATAGGCGTCTCAATACCGGCCTTCGCGAAACGTGATTTTGTAAACACTATCCAATATGTAAAACTTCATGTTAAACTGATATCAGTGATCATGAATATGTTATTTTGAAATTCAATACTCCCAGTAATTATCTGATTTTCACATTTCAAAACATACAGTAAATAACGCTGTGAATCGCGATTTCGTACTGTGCCAAAAATGGCAACATTTTCGATGAAGCCTATTTTGGAAGGTTATTTTCAGCACTTGAGCTGTGTCTAAAATAATAGTGGATGGTATCAAGAAACAGGAAAATTCCCGCAGAATTCGAAACTGTGAAGTGTATTTGTGTGTGTGGGATATTTTGATTTTTATTGGACTTCAAATTGAGGGTTGAAGGGGAAGGACATATATGTCCCTGTGGCACCCAGGGGGTTAACTGAAGATACAAGCAAAACTCCCTCCCCATGATTATAGTTTTTCAAAGAAATATAACTTTCAAAAGTATTTCATTTTGTTAAATGACTCAACCACATATGTCTTAAATGGTCTTCAATAGGGAGACAGTGTTTTCGTAGGCTGAACCAGTTCGTAGACGCGGTGGATTCGTAGCCCAGACTGGTTAGTAGACAGTGATTTCGTAGACGTGTATAAATAATTGAATAATAGCATTTTGTAAACATATTAATTTTGATCATTTTATATACCATAAGTGTTTGTACAGGTAGTTTTTGTCGGCTGATCAGACAAAATTAGTCTACTCTTCATAATTTTCCGACAAGAAGAAAATAATGAAATTGTTAAACAGTTTCCACTGTAATTTAGGCCGTCGGTTGATTAAAATAAATTACTAGTAGTCTACTCATCGGAAACAGGTTGCACTTAGGAAGTGGTTAGTTGTTTTGATTGTGAAATACTGTGTGTAAATTGAAGTGTGTTTTTAATTAATTTGTCATTGACCCACCTTATCCTTCTTCTATACTGCTACTTCTCTGCTGGTCTGCATAGTTGAATGTTGATAATTGATGTTTTTTTCATTACTGATCACACTTACCTAATATATATATTTTTATTTCACAAAACTCATATATATTTTATATTTCACAAAACTCAAACACTTTTAGTTTACACTAAAGTCATAATATCGATTTTCATCAATGGTGTTGAAGGTTCCCCATTTTACTAACATCTACGAATCCACCGCTCAATCCGCCTATGAATCCACCGGATTTCCTGGTCTACGAACCAGTCTGGTCTATGAATTCACCTACAGCCCTTCAATAAGGAAATTGTTTCTTGCTAGTCTGAGCACATCAATTAAAATGAACATGCACACATTTCAATTTCGGTAAGATTACAGAATACGGATAGATCTACCTTCCGCCATCTTTGAAAGCACGCGAGTTTACTTTTGGTGAGGGTTAGGGTGACATGACACTAAACAATATGGCTGGTAGGTGTCCGTTATTCTGTAGGTGTACCTTCAATTTCTAACATGCTGCAATATTCCATTGATGACAAGAATAAAATGTCAAGGAGTAAGACATGTTTTAGAGAATGTTGCTGCACTACACTAAAACAACAAGATTGCAACTGGTCATATTCTAATTTCATCACTTTTGTGAATGAATGTGAAAGCTACTGTCAGGGGCTGTGATCTGTTGAACAATCTAAACAAGTAACTATTGACTAATATGCAATCTAACACCAGATAAGCATTTGGCTTCAATATTTTAAAACATGTTTAACCAGAACATATTTTGACTTCTGCCATGAACTTGCAAATACACAGTTCTGATTGGCCAATAAGCACTGCAAGATGTTTTGA
Organism: Haliotis laevigata; assembly: GCA_008038995.1. Classification (NCBI taxonomy): domain Eukaryota; kingdom Metazoa; phylum Mollusca; class Gastropoda; order Lepetellida; family Haliotidae; genus Haliotis; species Haliotis laevigata. The sequence continues at coordinate 48,819 of VKKT01005013.1, read as the reverse complement.
CACCTGCATCTGTGTTGAAACTTTCAGAAGAGTACTTTTCAGTCTTTTTGGGGGGTAAGGATTTCCTATGTTGTGTTACTTTTGTATTCAAAATTTGTGTGACTCAACATTTTGGGACATATTTTCTCTTTCTGTCTTTGACAGGTAATTTGTATCACAATGAGTTGTGTGACATTTTAGTGACAGTTCTCCTCAGGCATACTTTGTTAAATAGCTGTTATTGGCTTTTTATAGTTTTATATTGACTACCCACAAAAAAACCCATTACAATCAACCAGTGCTACTTCATTCAATATATTCCATCACACCTTAGAGTTTCTGTTCAGTTGTCATGGCATAGTGGAGTTCAGCATACATTTTATGGAAATATTGTGAGTTTGCCCTACAAAAGCAGGTTTCCAAATCACCCTGTATTACTTATTTAACTGTCCTGTAAAATAATCAGGTCGAGTAGTGAACTGTAAGATGTAATCATTATGTTTATAACAAGGTTAGATTTCATACAATGTGTGCAAAGCTGACATGTATTTCTTTCTGATTTAGGATACAACTCTATGGTCTTGAAACCAGGTTTGTCTCAGTTTTTTGACTTTCCCCAGTATGTCACCTGCGAAAGATTTTCTCGCTGTACTAGAGGTGCATGGTATTACTGATATGAATTAAAAGCAAATTCATATAATGTTTCTTATATAAAATACAGGTACATTGCATGTTTCAAATATGTTGAGGTGAGTAGCATCAAAGAAGAATCATTACTGCAATAAACTGTGAAAAAATTCAGTCCAAAAATAATAATAATAATACCCATCAATTTTGTGAATGTGGATAGCAATTGTGAGATACTGCAGAAACCCCTTTGGTGCCAGCGGAACAATGACTACTCTATTTGTGAAAATGTGTTCTTATTGGTCCATTTGTGACTTTCAGCCAGTGAAAGGTACTAATACGAAATTGACAGGCATTAGGAAGGGAAAGTCAGGATGTAAACATTCAGCATTTCTAACAGCTTGCTGTGCGTACAGAATATGTTTTAGAATGTCATAGTCACATAATTATATGAAATGAACCCATCTTCATGAATGCACCCTTTGTTTCTACTGAGCATTAATAATATGTGCCAGTGAACAAATTGGTGTAAAAATCATGAAAGACCACTGCCTTTGAAGAACAATGAACCCCAATAGCCTTCAGGTCTTCTGATATAGTTTTATGAGAATTGGTTGATAAGTTCTAAACCACACTGAAAAATGTGACCTTCAGACATTAAAATGATATATTTTTCATCAGATACCTCTTCCACATTGAAAACACTTTTGCCAGTGATGTTGGAAGGGTTTGGTCCTAATTTTATGGACATCCTTTTCTTAGCTGTCCAAAACATTCTCTGCAACTGTTGCAATATCATTGCTTAAATCAAAATGGACTGAGTCTTGAGCTCTCTAGGCAGATAAGGAGAATGGCTTCTGAAGGAGTAAGAAGCCACACTCAAGGATTGTAGCTACTGATTTGTGCACTGGTGACAGAGTTCAATTTTCTCATTTTTCCATGTTATGTCATAATTGCCTCAAACGTGCAACATAATATGCTGTTTATTTTCTGGACTTTAGAAGATAACCCAGCATGATGACACTCTTGGTATCCCAGATGCAGTTCCTATGATAATTGGATAATGGTATTTCCTCAGAATATGATGTTCAGTCATTCTCCTGTCAGTCATCACAACGTCTCCATATTCATTTTTTGTCTTGCTGTCTGAAGTACAGTCCTTTCAGAATGGGAGTCATTTTCAAGGTTGTCCCTGCCATGTATGAACCACCTCTTTACAAAGGCATAAGAAGGGGAATCAATCGTCATCAGGCATATTTCATAGAAGGCCTGGGGCGATGGGCAGCTTAGAGGTTAAAGCATTGGCTTGTCATGCCGAAGACCAGGGTTCGATCCCCCACATGGGTACAATGTGTGGAGCCCAATTGTGGTGTCCCCCGCCATGATATTGCTGGAATATTGCTAAAACCAGCATAAAACTATACTCACTCAATCGCTCATAGAAGGTCTACAGCCCATGTGTAAAGTACAGGATGAAACATCTTGAGGCAGAGTGGCAATGATACATGTATTTTATATTCGTAGAGCAAAATCCCAGTACTTCTCACACATAGTTTTAACATTTTGTTATGAATGACTTACTTGTGCAAAGCAGTGTATTAATATCATAATATCTATCAATGTACTTAAATTACCATTTAAAAATATTTATCATGCAATTAAATCTACTTCCATAACGTGAGATGGAGCCCATATGGACAATCTCAAAATTCAAGGTTTTCAGAAGATGCCTTTGCATCAACTGCCTAGAAATGAAGGCAACTGACTATGCTCTTAAGAACTGGAGGAAACTATTGGCAACCTTCTCATTCCTTACAGCCAAAGACAAGACCACAGTGGTAGGTTACATTCAGAAGCAATGAAGAACCAAATCCAGATCACTGATGATAGATACTTCATGATTGTTTACCTTGGCAGACTCCATCAATTGCCTCTTTGAAGCTAGATATATTCATGGGAGAGTGAATATCCCATACACTGGCTTTTCCATTCAGAGAAGACAGTCACAACAGAGTGGTCAGTATATCCTAAAGTATTCAATTTGGATAACATCACAATGGGATATGCCACATTTGGACCTCTTTGTGACTTGTCTGAACACCTGCCTTCCAAATATACGTCAGTTCAGTACCAGACCCAATGGCCCTTCATGACTGATGCACTATCCACGAAATTGACAGGCCTGTTTAACTGCACATTTTTGGTGTGATAGGTAAGAGACCAGGTAATCTGGCTAATAGAGATGACAAATTGTATTGTCATTTTTATTGCTTCTCTATGATACCCATGAATACTTGTGGAAGATCCAATCCATCTACTGAGATGAGATCTTACATCAAGTTGGACATCTCCTGCAATCTATCTAAGCTCCAACTAACTGGCTGGGAACTTTCTTGCAGAAATTGCAACAAGCAGGTTTCTCTCAATCAAAGTCTGTAGCCGTTGCTAATTTTAGAGAGCATCCTTCCTTTTGGGGCCTTTAGGACAGGCGATTGAATAAGTTCATCCTGTGAAGACATTGAATCAATCAGATGTTACACCACTATTAACTGCACAGGGAGTACACCAAAGCCAGAATCCGTCTGTCCCTCTACCATGTTCTGGAAATGATGTAACAGAGGTACACGATTGGTAAGAATTTGAAGAACAGTAATTATCACTTTTGATAATTCCACGAATACATCAGAATTACTCTCACCCTCCTCAATATTCTTCTGTCTCTACATGACAGATGCTCAGAAAGAAGTAAGTTGAAGAGCTAGATGCTGTAACTATTAACTTGACAACTGGTTGAGAGGTCTTCTGTTGAAAATTCTTAAGATTATTATGATTAGTTATGCATGTTTGCAGCCCAAATACAGGATTTATAGCAATGATGTAATTCCTATATTCATGGGCTTGAAAACCAAGTTTGTCAAAACAAAAATGTCCATTTTGTGTTTTTCCCTGAGGTAGTATATGTCTGAGACCTGCATCACACCAGGCAGGCCAAACTATTGCATTTGTTTGTTTTCTTTGGAGCACACGTTTTCAATTTTCCTTCTGTAATTGACAAATGGTAGCTTTCTTTTGGACTTTCTTTGTTTTTAACTGGTCTGTTTAGTCGTCTTTTCATGTTACCTTATTGCATATTGTAGTTAAAATGAATTTGCAAATATTTCACCTAATCATACCAGGCAATCATACTTGCAAAAATTTACATCAATATCTACAATGGCAGGCGCTTCTTGGCTTTCTTTCCTCCATGCAGGATCTAACCCAGACAGCTCATTTCCAGTTACATCTGTTGTAGATGTTCTTGAGGCCATACCTTTAGCAAGATCTAACCAAACCTCTGCTCCGTCTGCTTCATCTTTGCTGACACCTTCAGAGGTGGCTAGTTCATCTAACATTAGCAGATTTCATCATTCCAGAGTCATGATCCAATACAAAGGTTGTCAGGTACATCAACAAGCAGGGATTGACTCACTCTACGACTGTGCTAACTCAGACTTTCAATTCTGAATGAGTTGATGAAGTTGAATGAGGATATTCCCTTGGAGGCCTAGACTCATCACACTCAGGGAGCAAGGAACAGACTCTCTTCCCAATCAGGTGAAGCCATCTACCAAAAGAGTGCATGTTGCATCCAGAGGTCTTCCAGATGTGTGACCACCTTTCATGGCTCCACTTCCAGATCCCACACCTTGGGATTGGCAATCTCCTGGGAAGGCCTCAGTTCTTACATATTTCACCCCTCTGTTTCTCCATCCAAAGGTTATACTTAAGACTTGCCAGACTCAGGAGCTCCAGCTGCTTTTGGTCACACCCTATTGGTTGGCAAAATTGTGGTTTTCAACTGTGGTAAAAATCACTGGTCCACCTGCATTGTGCTTTCTGGATTTAACAAACTTGTTGGTCAACAGACAGCCTCAAGACAAGAGCCTGTCTGCACATTTGGACTGTCTTGAGAGATCACTGAGGGCTTAAGGGATATCAAAAGCATGCAACTCAGGCAGTTTTGCAGGCACATAGGGCTTTTACAAAGTCACTCATTGATGACAAGTGGAAGACCTTTCAGGCTTTCTCTTCTGCTTGTTGGCTGGATCCTCTTCACAGACAGCTGAGTTTATCTTTCATCTCTGGCGCAAACACATTGCCGAGTTCCACCATTGCTTTGCACATTGCAGCTATTGCCTAAGAGCCGCAGTGCTACCAGATCATACTAGATTTTGCCATTATTCAGGAATACAACCTGGAGGACCAGGTGAAAACATTTCAACTCCCTACATGAGGTCTAAACATCATTCTCAAGTATCTCCATCAGTCACCTTATGAACCTTTAGAACAGGCATCTTTTGAGAATCCCATCATCATTTGCTATGGTAGCCCTGGTCAGCAAGATTCATGCTTTGGATGTGACCAGGATTACTTTTGATCAGCATCATCAAAGTCATGTCCGTCTCAGACTTACATGGAACTTTACTGCTTAAAATCAGTAACCTGGTCACCCAGACAGATATTTTTCTTTTCTTCTTGTAGACATAGTCGGCAGCATGATGACTAAGAACTGTCCAGTCCAAATTTTGCGTTGATTTATCTGGGTTTCAGTTCCTCATAAGAGGTTCTTCATTTCTGTCTCCATCTCGACCAACGGAGAGGCATCCAAGGACAGCATTTCCTATTGGCTATTATGATGGCATACCAGCATAATGCACTTCCACTGCCTTGAACAAACAACTCAAACGGGATTGAAACTCTTGCTTCTACATTGGCGCTTTACAACCACATCTCCTTGTCAGAGCCATTAGGACTTCTAACACAGTTTTTTGCCTTGCCTTGCCTCGCCTTACTCCAGAATGTCTTGGTACAGAACATTCCTTGCCTCAACACCTTTAGACCAATGGTGGTGGCATAGCAGAGCTCCATGTGTCACTGTTAGTATACAGGGACAGGATGTGCTGACACATCTTCTGTTGGAGGACACTTTGATTAGTATTCACTCTGTGAAGCAAATCATGTTCACCCTTTCAGCTATTTGTTCGTGTCTAAGATGTCATCAAATCAGTTGGTCTTTTGAAACAAAGACACTTGAACTAAACACATCAAATATCTTTGTTATAGATATTTGCTCTCAAGCATTGTCCTTGCCAAAGTCTAACCACTGCATCTGATCAAGTCCATTGTCACGTCTAACCACTGATGTATCCAGTCTATACATTTCATTTCAGTTGACAGATGTAATGATCCTTTTAAATATTCAGATTATCTTTCAGACAAGTTGTTTCTCAATTATCAATGGAGAATTCAAACGTTAAGACTTGATGGCATTATATCTGGGAGTGTTAATGATCAGTGCAGGTCGCACCAACCTGACTTCATTTATTAATGGCTGATTTGTTGTATAAGTACCATCAGCCCTTAGTCATTTTGTTTCATTGTTGATGCATCAAGCTGTTTTGAGCACAGTAGTTTCAGTCTGAAAGTCATATACATTAGGTGTGTGTTCTTCTAAACTAGATTTGATGACTTGCATATTAAAACAACACGTAGGGCACAAATACATTTATTTGCATCTTTGGGGCGGTGGGGTATCCTAATGGTTAAAGTGTTGGCTCGTCACGCCGAAGACCAGGGTTCGAATCCCCACATGGGCACAATGTGTGAAGCCCATTTCTTGTGTCCCCCGCCGTGATGTTGCTGGAATATTGCTAAAAGCGGCGTAAAACATAAACTCAGTCAGTCAGTATTTGCGTCTTTGGACAAGCTTTAGTTTGAGGGGTACTCCCCCAAAAAGGTAATGATAACAAACTTGGAATGCATGGTTGTAAGTAATGTTTTATGGGGCTCTAAGGAAATAGTAATAAAGGGTCAATTTGACTTCTGTTTCTGTGAATACTTGCAAAAAGTTGTCTTTTTCTGAAATACTGTATGGTCTTTTCATATTTACTCTTCAAAAAAAGAAACTTGACATGCTGTTTTGGAGTTTATTTACTGATTGCATATAACTGATTCAAATATGACATCATTCCTCATTTACAGTAAAATCATCATTTTACAAATTTCCAAAACATGATTATACAGAAAGTGTTTGGTAAAACCACAGAGGGCTATTAAAGTCACTTGGTCAGAGTAAAATATCAGCATCTGGTGTGATCACCCTGAGTATCAATAAGAGCTTGGCAGCGTCGGCCCATACAAGAAAAGAGATGCCTTGAGGAATGTTTTGATACTCTTGTTCTTGTAGTGTCTGAGGTGGCGGATTACACTGGTGCAAGCGTTGATTAAGAGTATCCCATAGATGTTCAATGGGGGACAAATCTGGTTATCGAGAAGGCCCTGGTAACACCTGAATGTTGTTTTGCTGGAGGAAGTCCTGGCAAACACATGTAAAGTGAGGTTGAGCATTGTCATGCTGGAAAGATCCACCGTTGACGTTGATGAAGGGAACGACATGCCATTGCAAAACCTTGTCTCTATAGCGAACCCCATTTAATGCACCTACCACATTCACAAGAGCTATCCAGCCGTTTTGATGTATATTTGCCCACACCATGACACTTTCACCACCAAATCTATCAACCTGCTGTACACGTGAACGTCCATCAGCAAGTCTAAGAAACTGAGACTCAGACGAAATTGTCCTCCACCTTGCCCACGGCCAGCTCACTTGTCTGCACCATTGTAGACATTCATCCGGTGACATTGTGTCAAGATGTTATGTTAAACTGGTCTTCTGACAAAATGTCCAGCTTCCCATAGCTGATTGCACACTGTCTGATTTTAGATTCGGCGCAGTCAGGGATTTTGGTTGTTATGGATGTTGCGGTCGTGGTGGATGAACGAAGATGTCTCAACCGGATGGAGCGATCCTGGTTATGTTTTTGTTCATTGTTTCTTTTTTTAAATGTGTTGTCGTCGGCAATCATCCCTCCGCATGTTGGGTCCAGCTTAGATTGGTTTGTGTCAAATATTTTCCTAAAATTCAAATTGTTCCTGTGTCAAGTTTCTTTTTTGAAGAGTATCAGGGTTTTACATGATGCGTGATTCCTGCGTATTTGACACAACAATTTTGTTAACGACTCTCAGATTACTATCATACGAGTCAAGCTTGACGAAGGTTTTATAGGTCGCCCTCACAATTCAGTTCAATAAAATCGATTTGATAAGCAATAAATGATATTGTTCGATGACTTTTACAGAGCTGTCAGATTGTTCCAGAGAACTCAGAGGAGACAGTAATCCTGGCTGTTTGAATTGAACAATGCTGTAGTTTCATTTCACCATGACTCCCATTTTTACAAGTCTGTAAAACCCTGGAGTATAGTTATCATAGTATTAATCAGCTGTCATTTTTTCCTTTTTCCATTAATATGTTTATGATACAAATTTACAAAATAAACACTGCTTTAATACCCTGGATGTCAAGGAGACATATGTGTCCCTCCTTTCTAAACTTCACTTAGAAGTTGAATAAAATTAGAAAGATATCACACACACAAATACACTTTCCAGTTCTGAATTCTGTTTGATATCCCGTTTTTATCCCCCGCAACACGTTTTGCAGGGGGTATTATCTTGGAGTGTGTCTGTGCGTTCATCCGTGCAATTTTGTCTTTTCCGGAGCAGAACATAAAAAGCGTTCAATATATCTTCACCAAACTTTTCACATAGATAGGTCTGGTGGTGAACTAGTTGACACATTCAGGAAGACAATTTTACCATTGCGGGGGATATTGCTGACTTTGTCTTCTTGTTGGTCATGCCACCACTGTCATTTAAGGCAAAGCAAAACTGCTGAAATTAACCTCTGAGGTTATTATATTATATTATTTATTAGGTACATTGGAAATCTCACCATTTTGGACACATTATGAAATTGTAATGTTTTGACATGTAAAAATCTTATTCACTTGATCTCTGATGTCTGTTTGTCATCAAATGACCTATGATAGTTCCGAAATATCGCTGATAAACCTATAAATGGTTGGGATGTTTTGGAAAATATGAATGCTGAAGAGAACTTTCTGTCATATTGGATAGTGTTTACAAAATCACATTTGTGAAGACTGGTCATGACACACCTATTATATTTCATATGATTCACATTCAGCTGTGACACATACACCCCTGAATTCCTCATGCATTTAAGAATCATATCAAAATGAACGCTTACTGCACATTTTTTTAAATGTAAGCAAAACAAATAATTCAGATAGCACTTTCTTTTTCAGAAGAAGTCTTCCTTGGGGTACATATGTGCATTTTCTGTGTCTGAGAATGTCCTGTGACAGTTGTAACAATGTTTTAATAAAATCTTTTTTTGTGGCATGTGGGTAGCCCTGCCCCAAATCATCAGTCCTGCTGAATGAACACATGCTTTCAAAAGCTGTATGTACATTATCCTTCATTACCTTTCCATGTTCTAAAGACATAAAAGTTATTCATTTCTTAAACATTGTGACTTATACTTGTAATTTATGCGTGTTTCCATGTGAGGCTTACGTCAATTAAAAAAGACTTTGCTGCCGTTCGACGTTTTGCTTATGGTTCATGTTAATTGAAATTTGCTTGCAAAAACAAGCGTTCTGTTACATGTTTTATGTGTGATAAATGCGTATTACGTTCACAAGAGAAATGTTATTTCAACTTTATTATAGTTGTCATTGTTGGCTGTTAGCATAATGCTTAGCATGTTTGCATTCAGGCCTTCAAGGCATGCACTGCTTGTGGCAGAAACCTGCCCCTCAAGACAGGCTCCAGTGCCTCTGCTGTGTGGAGGGGGCAGGCATGACCCAGAGGTGTGCCAACTTTGCCTTGCCTTTACCCCCAAGAATGCAAAGGTTTCTGACAAATCCCTCCTATTCCCCCACCTCCACTTACCCCACAAACATCTACACAAAATGTGCTCAGCTTTTAATGCTTGATGCTATTTCCTCTCTCTGTTGCAGTTCGGTTGATGATCTTCGACGAGGCGTCCAGGCTCTGAGAGGAGCTTGGGACCCGGTCTATAGATAGAAACGTACTGTTGCATCAGTGAGGGGAGGATTCGACCTGAGCTCTGGCTCCAGGAAGGGTTCGACCTCCGGGGACTTTCAGAACCAGGGGACTCATTCCAGCCTGGGCTCCGGCCTTGGTACGGTTCAGATCCCCGGCAACGGTAGCTCAGGTCAAGGGTTGATATCTACCAAAGCCTTGGTCAAAGGGCCGTTGAGAGTACTGGGGCTACCAGTTACCTTGACAACCCCGAAGTCAGCCCATGAGCTATGGGAACCCTGATTCATCAGGCAATTCCCATGACCCATGACAATCTCAGGATCAGGGTTCATGTTAGAATCATGGACAGGTCGATCCGATTGTCTCTGCTTTTCTAGGCCCTTTGCACGTTCCATCAAACTCCTCAGTAGCCGACTCAGAGACCACCGTCAACAAGGAGAGCTTGGGCAACGAGGACCGCAAGGAGGACGAGGAGAAGGAGTCTGATGATGTTGTGTTTTCGCTCAGATCGTCCCTGAGGCAAGTGAGTGATAAGATTGCAGCTGTTCTGCCTCAGGTTGCTGTCCATGACCCCGACCTGTCAGCGTTCCACCTCCCAGGGGAAGCCAACAAGGCTTCTGAGACACGGCTCTGTATAGTGCCGCTTCTGGTCAAAGAGGTTGTCGGTCCTCTTCTTTTGGGTACCAGGACATGATTTGATCTTCCTGATCTTAACCGAAGGTACATGTTGGGGAGGAGGGGCTCTTTGAACTACCAGTAGTTGATAATTGTGTATTCACCTCCGTTGCTCTTGGGGGGTCCTCAGACAAAAAGGGCCAGACCCTGAAGTCTGCATATTGCTCCTTCGAGGAGCAGTACCAGAACGCAGCACAACAATTAATACAACAGCAAAACCCTTGTTGGAGCCACCCTCCACTTCTTGCATCCTTCCGCGGCGTGGGTCTCATTCACGCTCAGGAATAGCCATTTGCCACAGTGAAGCAAGATCCATCATTTTCGGATGCCGTCCTGCCAGGACAAGGCGGAGGTACTCTCTCAACGTCAGAGGGCTGAACAAGTTGATGGAGGTGCCATCCTTCATGATGGAGACTCTGCATTCATCTGTTGAAGCAGGGGATTGGCTATCATCAATAGACCTCAAGGCTGCATACCTCCATGTTCCAATGCACCCCGAATTGAGGAAGTACCTTTGGTTCTCATTCAACGGGAAGTGCTACCAGTTTCATGAGCTCCCCTTTGGCATCTCCACGGCACCAAGAGTGTTCACCAAACTGATGTTGATTCAAGCTCAGGTCACCAGAATGCAGGGTTGGTGCCAACAGTTGGATCGGGAAGTCACACAAGCAGTGTTGCACATTCTTTTGAAATTGTGCTGGATTGTCAATCTCAAGACATGTCAATACTGTCAAGTGAGACCTCGTTCATTTGCAGGAAACATGGAGGTGATGGTGGACGTATTGTGGTGTGGGCATTTGAGGCTGAGACCGATACAGCAAGCCTAGGCACAGCTGTGGTCCCACTCAAAGAGCTATGAGAAGATTCTCAAGATGCCAGAGTGGTTTTCGCATCTTCTGTTGTGGACCAATGTCATCTCTCCAATAGATGCATCCCTCATGTGTTGGAGCAGTGTTCTGAGTGACCTGTCAGTCCCAGGACTTTGGTCGCGGAACAAGGTCAGCCTGCACATCGATGTGCTGGAATTGAGAGCAGTAAGGTTGGTGTTCAAGTGCTTCATGGAGCAGGTTTGGAGTCAAGTGGTCAGTCTTGAGATGGACCACCAGACAGCTATGACCTTTTTCCTGAAGCAAGGTGGCACGGTATCTCCATCGCTCCTTCAGGAGGCGTGGCATTTCCTGCTTTGGTGTGACCAGTACGACGGACAGGTGATACCTGTTTACCTGCCAGGGGTGGACAACCCCCATTCTCCCGACATATCAGGATTATCTCCGGGTCGTTCCAGGGTGGATCTGTTTGCCTCTGGAGTAACGAACCAGATACCAGTGTTCTGCGCTCAGATCCCTGACCTGAGCGCCTTCATTCGGCATTACCAACTCCACACGCATTCTAGGGCTTGTGCCTGGTTCGATCATTCAGTTCTCTGTAGTGGACAATATCCTCTGTAGTGGTCACCAGTAGCTAGGTCATATGTCACAATAACTGCAATGTATATGTGATCATGTGTAATATTCAATATTGTTTTTTAAGATGAAGGGGAAACTGAACAGTGATTTCATTAATCTTCTTCTAAGTAAAACATTACTTTAAGAAAATGTATAATATGTTCTGTTAAATGTATTTGCACACAAATTTTGGTCTTTGTCATGGAATCTTTTGTTTGTTTTATGGAGAGTACAATGATGTCTGAAGATTTGCAAGTTTGTCACAAATGGTTACCATTTACCCGTCTTGTTTTCTATGATATAATCAATAATCACTGTATATTGTGATGACAGGATATAAAAACTGTAAAGTGTATTTCAGCAAGAAAAATCCAGGAAACTATGCCATATCCTATTTTGTCAAACTTTACACCATTATTCTGACAGTTGTTTTTGTATCTTTCATTGTTTAATTTTGAAGAGAAATAGCCACACAATAATGAACAAGTCCTATTCTGAAATATGTTTGCGTGTTTTTAAATTTAAATTTTCATCTTCTGTTAAATTATGCCCAACAGGTGAACATGTGAGCAGATACATGGTAAGCTATCAAATTCTGTAGCTTTTCAACACATTATTTACCATGGTAAAACCAGTTATTTGATGTTGTGTTGAAAGAATGTCAAATTTTGACTGTCAAGTAAAGATTTTGTTATACTTTGAACAGAAATTTGGTCAGATATATACTTATCGACATCCCAATTTTGACTTTCTCCTATATCACCAAAGACATGAATCAAGTCACGATGTCAACTAAAATGTTCATGTTTTCAGTACTTACATGGTGCAACATTAGTCACATATGGGAGAATATGGGAATCGAAGAACTTTACATAATATATAGGTCCATGTATTTCGCTGTTACTCCCTTTCTTACGTAGTATGATTTCATTATTCCTTATAATTTGTGATACTCCAAAACATATCTGGTTACAATGTACTTGTAGATCTTTGTAGTGAAAAAAAGTGAGAAAAAAACATCACAAAAACAACCCAAAAACAGTGTCCTTATCCACAGCAATGTCTCTCCAAGTGTCCAGGTGCAAATCATAGTGGAGTTTGTCTTTGTGCACGTGTAATCTCTCTGTCATTTGTCAAAGAGAAAAATCAATTTTCGTCATTTATAGTAAGCCATCCTCTGTGTTGTATATTATACATAAACATGCAAATCCATTTTATATATGCTTGTGTTGTTCAGATGTCAAGTAGTGTTTTGTCAAGTCACAGTTTCCATAAATATATAAATAAAAAGAATCGTTCCTCAGTGCTTTTATTGGTGTACAATAAAAAAATACCTTTTTTTTAACTCTTAATGAAATTTTGGATAGCACTGAGCAGTGTCCTTTTCCAAACTGCCCAAGTATTTGTACTTGAATTTACACCATTGGATAGGAAAATTGTTTAAAATCTCTTTGTAATTTTATAGCTGTAGATAGATCCAGTACCATGCAAACGCAGTTTCACACAACAATCACTTTTCAGATTTGAAAATGTGCATTGGTTAAAAACTCTGCATCCAGGGGTTAGAACTAAAATGTACATTTGGCATTAGGTTAACTGTTGGTATGTCTTGAAATACATAGTAATGTGAGTATTTTTTGTTTTAGATAAAAGTCCTCCAACTGAAGAAAGTAAGCCTGTCCGAGAAACTCCAGATATGCTGACGGAAAGCAATTCCAATGCCAGCTCAAGTTTAGCAATGAGTGAAAAAAGTCCTGATCCTGGTGGCTCAGATGTAACAACAAGAGGAATCATCACAGAGTCAGGAAATGTATTAATGCAAGAAACAGGTATATTTGAATATCATTCGGCCTTGTATATTGAATTGCTTTTGATACTGATTGGAAAATGAAATTCAAGTTCCCATCCTCATAACATCTCTCCCAAACACAACTCATTCATAATCAACCCTTCCACAAACATACAGAATGCTCTTGTTCAGTTGTATGCTTTTAAAGAGGGAGGATCTAACAATTCTTACAAATTGTGAAGATGAAGATTGCAATGATAGTCAAAGACAAGCTCTCTGACACTTTTTGGATGCTTTGACTTTGGATCCTGGACCACGCTTCTACACTCTGTTGTCACTAAAACCAAACTCAGGTTTATTTGTCATAACAGATGACAGTATCTGTTCTTTATGAGTGTCTTCCTTACTTGGGGCTACTCTGGGCCCACCAAGTGTTTTGTAGGATTCAACAATCAAGTGTTAGAGGGACATATTTATAAGACTTTTGTACATTATCAACGATGATAAAATTCTTAGGAAACCACTTCTAGCAATTGAGGATTAGTCCCATCCATGCCTTGGAATCCCTGAGTACCTTTCCTACTGGGTATATCTAACAAATAATTATGAGATTTCCGTCTGCTACTGCAAGGGGAGGTGCCACAAATAGCATTTTGGGGAAAACAGAAGAAAAAAAGACAACATGTTTGCTTGGACTTTTGCTTTATTTAATTTCTAAACCTGTGTACAAGTTTCAGGATTATGGCAATCATTGTCGATGATATTCATATTTCTTCTGGTGGATTCATTGTGTTAGAATTAACATCTTTTTAGTTTCCTATTTTCATGGCTGCTGTGTGAAGGCTTTTGTCTGCGTGAAGGGATAAGGCTGCGCAAAGGCCTTGGCTTGTGTGAAGGCTTGCGCCTGCATGAAGGTATAAGGCTGCGTGAAGGGCTGTGTCTGCATGAAGGACTGGGCCTGTGTGAAGACCTGTGGATGCGTGATGGCCTGAGGCTGTGAGAGCTGCACAAAGGCCTGTGGTGCAACAGGTGGTTGAGTGAATGTGCACGTATGATTTTATGCCGCTTCCACCATCTGCCAACACCACTTCAGACGATGCCAAATGGAGTTTCTTACACATCTTGTGTATATTTCTATTATTTTTCCTTATCCTGACACATGCTTATTGCTTGTCTCCTTCCTCTTGCAAACTTAGTGGAACACTTTTATCTCCTATTGAAGTTCCCTTCAATAAAACAGACGTAAAATCACTACTCACCAGAGTTGTGTCTATTTCCGTTTTGGCGGGAAACCGTGGTGCCACCTTTCTCCCATGATTCAGTCTCTCCTTCTTAGCCCTGTGAGCAGGTTGTGAGAGCGCCTGTGTCTCCTATACGGCACTATATCCTTTTATTACTTAGTTATTATCCTCTATTCTACTTTTATAGAGGTTTAGTTAGTATTCTTCAACAATATGGTTTGACATTTAGTCGCAGCCTAAGAGTAGGAAGGCGTCATCTACCCAGAGGAAGCTACGCACCCCCCGGACGACGACCACCTCTATGGGGAAGTCAGCGCAGACTACCAGGACATTCTCGGCCCGTTGACGGAACAGGGACTCTACGATGAGCAGCCGCTCGTCATCCCAGTGATACATCACAAGAAGAGGCCAGTCTCAGCAACGGTGACTTTAGCACAGATCTCTCCGCAGTCCGAGGTATCTACGCTGACGGCAGATGAGCGATCCTTGGACCATATCGCTACCACCGCAGAAAGGGCAGCTCATCTATCACCGCAGACATTCAACCCGGGGAACTTCATGCAGCAGTTTTCCCAACAGATCATGGAGATGATGGAGAGGCGCTTCGCACTTCATACGGTCTGGACTTGGCGTCACCCTCTAAGGAAGAGAATGCAGCTCACACATATCTAATGCAGGAGGATGACGTCGACACGATCACTCTCCCACCGATTGATCCCATCGCAGCGGTCTCAGAGAACTTAGACGCAGCCTTCAAGAAAGCCACGAAAGCCCAGGCGCCGCATCTGCCACAGTTCAACGCCAAGAAGTTCTCATCCCACAACATGGATCCGTTCCTGAAGGCACAGGACATCGACGAGAACTACAAAGTCATCAGCAATGCCAAGACCAAGTCTTATAAGATCGAAGACAAGAAGTTAGCGCAAGTCGAAACGATGACCAGGCGGATGTTCTTCGGCCTCAACAGATCAAGGGCAGTCAAAGAAACGCTCATCGCTAAGTTCAGGGCCTCTACTTCGGAAGAAGACAGGATGATATACTCTGCACTCCTTATGCAGAAGAAGGACCAGCAGTTTATGACGGACCATCTATCATCCATCTCCGCAGCACTGACACTAGCCAGACGACAAGGTCTCCTCGCCTCCTCCAGCTGGAGTGAACGCTTCACCAAGTCACTCTACAGAGCCCCATGGTCAACTCCATCCATCTTCGCTGGAGAGATTGACGACGTTGCCAAGGAAGTCACCAAAGACTCCAGAGTGGTCCTCATGATACACTGGCCAGCGTCATCAGGCTGACATCCCAGCGCTACTCGGCAGGTCGAAGTTCGCCGGGATCCAGAAGGCAAGAGACAAGAAAATGAGTACCTCCAGAGGCGGAAAAGATTCTTTTCGTCGCCCAGCCGGCAACTATAGAGGACAACGAGGCAGGGCACCCAGAGACGCCAGGGATCGTCGACGATGAAAGAGGGGCTCGGAACGACTGGAGTCTTCCACCCCCAGCCGTTCCCGTACAACCTTCACAAGTGGGTGGAC
>VKKT01005010.1:46050-56054 GCA_008038995.1 Haliotis laevigata | reverse complement strand
TACCCATTAATGCCGAGCGCAAGGCAGTGACCAACAAGTACCATATTTTAACGTCTTTTGGTGTGACACGGTCGGGGATCGAACCTGTGACCTTCCGCTCTCTGGGTGTACGCTCTAACTACTACACCACGGAGGCGGTCTGACAGTCTTATGTGATAGTGAGTGAGTGTGTGATTTAGTGAGTGTGTGATTTAGTGACAGAGTGAGAGTGAGTCAGCGTGCGAGCGAATTAGATATTACATCACCTTTAGCCATAAATGGTTTTCAGTGTTCACAAGGTGTACCCATGTGGGAAATCAAACCCAGCCTAAGGCGTGATGAGTGAACACTTTAACCACTAGGCTACCCCAACATCCTCTTATGTGATAAATGGAAGGCTTTGTGAGGGAGTTATACATTGCTTTGAAAAGTATTTCAGTTCATTCCTGGGAAGCATAGACAAAGTATAGTATGTATTGCAGTTATTTAGTGAAATAGAAAATGTGAAAGATTTTAGCATTATTAAAACGGACCTCCACCTTTACTATAAGGCTTTTAACAAATAAAGTACCTCCCACAAAATGTTTAGCTATTCTAGGAAATAATGCATGTGTTTTCGTTATATAGCAAATTGAAAATTGTGAACTATTAACACCTGCCTTTACAGCAGAATTAAAAATATATATCGGTTATTAATTTTTTTGTGTGAATCAAAGCAGGTGTCTCTCTTGCATTTAGGTTACTAGGTACAAATTCACATCAATGTTGTTCTAATTCAGGAGTATTTGTCAAAATGCTTTGAAATTAATCAGAAAAAAACAATGGATCAAAAAACTAGACACTTCCATTACAACTTATTACACTGTATTACTACTGTATTCTTGTACAACACTTGACACACCCGTGAAGATCCGGGTTAGAATTGGTCTTCAGTAACTGTGCTTGCCGTAAGACTGGTGACTAACAGGATCGGGTGGTCAGACTCGCTGACTTGGTTGACACAGGTCGTCGTATCCCTATCGCATAGATCGATGCTCATGCTGTTGGTCACTGGAACGTCAGGTCCAGACTCGATAATTTACAGACCGCTGTCACATAGCTGGAATATTGATGAGTGCGGCGTTATACAACAAACCACCACAGGACACAAGGATGATCAATAGTGCTCATCAAATGAAAGGGAAAAGGAATCCCTTGAGCATCTATGTTTCCACTGCATTAAAGTTAAATCCCCCATAGAAACATTTAAAATGAACAGGAATTTAATAACAAAATTGAAATCAAACCATCAACTTTTCTACTGAGACCCTTATCAAAGCATTCTTCTAAATGATTTACGCCCAATGACACTGATGTATATTCTATGTTGATGTATGAGGACGACTCTACAATTATTTTTTTTCAGCTATGCTACAGGAAAGTACTTTTATGGCAAATAAATCCATAATTTCGCAAAAAGACCTATTAGGGAAAGTATAGAATGGAAGTGTGAGAGGGTGAGAGGGTTGTACCCTGCTTGGACAGTTCAGCAGTATTGGTGCACATCAGCTACAAGTAGGAGGAAAGCGCGAAGTGAAGTCATAGATGTGCTCCAATTAGGTGAAACCCACAAACGTAAGTATACTGTTGAAAAACCAAGGAAACTAATCAGCACGAATTTCAGCAATGTTTCTTATTGAGTCGAAGGGAGCAGTGGAATATAGCACATCTGTTGGAAGGGCAACTCTGATGGGCGAAGACAACGTAGCATGGAAGTGAGTGGGTAGAGTGGGTGGGGTGGAGTGGAGCAGAGCGGAGAGGAGAGGTTTGCAGAGGGAATGGAGCGAAGTGGATTGTACAGTTTGGGGGGAGGATTGCTGAGGTTGTGGAGTGGATTGCTGAGGTAGAGGATCAGAGTGGAATGCAGAGGTTGTGGAGAAGATTGCAGGAGTGGAGTAGAGAGGATTGTAGAGGGAGTGGAGTGGATTGTTGAGCGAGTGGAGAGCAGAGGTTGTGGAGTGGATTGAGGTGTGAGTGGAGTGGGTAGTACGGGGCACGGAATAGAGTGCAGAGGTTTTGGAGTGGATAGCAGAGGGACAGGAGTGGATTGTAGAGGGAGCGGAGAGGAGCATGGTGGAGCTGTGAAACTGAGGAACAGTTCAAATAACTTTTCCTTGAACATTATTGAACATATCTAAATGAGGAAAGACCCCAAAACAGGATACATGTTTACCAGGAGGCGTCCACAAACATGGATATTGTGCAGACGGACTCAGCAACATAATTAAAGGTGGTTGTGTAATCTGATGAAATTCATCAGTCCTGACATCAAACGGCTGATCCAAATCCCATTAATAGCCACTGAATCCATGACTTGCAGCAACATATGTGTCGGCGATATTTCAGGACCAGAAATAGTTCTGATGCCTACACAGTCTAAAGAAAGTGCTGTGGATAACGGTAAAAATATCTGCAACCCACGACCCTGTGTGTTGTGTGGGCCGGACAACAGATATGAGCGTTTTCTCACATCAAAGAGCGGCATGATAAGAGACATGGAAGAACAATCCCTATCATGCAGCGAGTAATCACATCAGCAAGATACATAAAACTGTATCCGGGTCAAAGCAATTTCGGTAACATTTTCATCTCCAGCTTTATCACCATCATCACCATTTAGTTACAGCTTTCATCCAAACAGATCACCACGGCAACCATGAATCACCACCAGTTCTAGGACGATGTTCGGTGTGACGATATTATATGTTAGATCCTCATCATCTGTTTCCTTCAGCTTCTGGCAATTTGGGAGAAGTAACTTATATGGCACTATAATGGTCCTTTCACTTGAGTGAGAGAGTGAGTGAAACAAGAAATCACTTGTCAGAGAGATTTCATCACTTCTCGCCAGATTTATAATGTTTTTACTAATTTTATCAGTAAACACTACTAGCCTTGGGCATGCATTAATGCCTTCATATGTAAAGATGGATAGCAGATTTCATCACTTACAGCTGTAACATAGCTGTAACATAGGTGTGATATAGCTGTAACATAGGTGTGATATAGCTGTAACATAGGTTTGATGTAGCTATAACAATGGTATAACCTAGCTGCAACATTGGTGTGATACAGCAGTAACAATGGGATAACTGAGCTGTAACATTGGTATAACCTAGCTGTAACATGGGTGTCATACAGCAGTAACAATGGTATAACCAAGCTGTAACATGGGTGTGATACAGCAGTATCAATGGGATAACCGAGCTGTAACATGGGTGTGATATAGCAGTAACAATGGTATAACCAAGCTGTAACATGGATGTGATACAGCAGTAACAATGGTATAACCTAGCTGTAACATGGGTGTGATACAGCAGTAACAATGGGATAACCGAGCTGTAACATGGGTGTGATACAGCTGTAACAATGGTATAACCTAGCTGTAACATGGGTGTGATACAGCAGTAAAAATGGGATAACCTAGCTGTAACATGGGTGTGATACAGCAGTAACAATGGTATAACCAAGCGGTAACATGGGTGTGATACAGCTGTAACAATGGGATAACCTAGCTGTAACATGGGAGTGATACAGCTGTAACAATGGGATAACCGAGCTGTTACATGGGTGTGATACAGCAGTAACAATGGGATAACCGAGCTGTAACATGGGTGTGATATAGCAGTAACAATGGGATAACCAAGCAGTAACATGGCAGTAACATAGCTGTAACAATTGTATAACCTAGCTGTAACATGGGTGTGATACAGCAGTAACAATGGGATAACCGAGCTGTAACATGGGTGTGATATAGCTGCAACATGGGTGTGATACAGCAGTAACACTGGGATAACCGAGCTGTAACATTGGTATAACCGAGCTGTAACATGGGTGTGATACAGCAGTAACAATGGTATAACCTAGTTGTAATATGGGTGTGATACAGGAGTAACATTGGGATAACTGAACTGTAACATGGGTATAACCTAGCTGTAACATGACTGTGATACAGCAGTAACACTGGGATAACCTAGCTGTAACATTGGTATAACCTAGCTGTAACATGGGTGTGATACAGCAGTAACAATGGTATAACCGATCTGTAACATGGGTGTGATATAGCAGTAACAATGGTATAACCAAGCTGTAACATGGGTGTGATATTGCAGTAAAAATGGTATAACCGAGCTGTAACATGGGTGTAATATAGCAGTAACAATGGTATAACCGAGCTGTAACATGGGTGTGATATAGCAGTAATGGTATAACCGATCTGTAACATGGGTGTGATATAGCAGTAACAATAGTATAACCGAGCTGTAACATGGGTGTAATATAGCAGTAACAATTTTATAACCGAGCTGTAACATGGGTGTGATATAGCAGTAACAATGGTATAACCGAGCTGTAACATGGGTATGATATAGCAGTAACAATGGGATAACCGAGCTGTAACATGGGTGTGATACAGCAGTAACAATGGTATAACCTAGCTGAAACATGCGTGTGATACAGCAGTAACAATGGTACAACCGATCTGTAACATGGGTGTGATATAGCAGTAACAATGGTATAACCGAGTTGTAACATGGGTGTGATATAGCTGTAATATTGCTGACTGGTATAAAACAACATTCAGGTTTTCACTTTTCCGGCTACACAAGTGTATAATAGTCAGATGTTGTGTCAGATTAGCAAATTTCTAGGGGTGGGTATTGCACAGAATTTTCATATTGCGATATATTGTGATGCAAAAGCATGTATTGCGATATGTATTGCAATATATTGCAAGATGTTTTTATTAACAAAAAACTACTTATAATCGAGTTAATGTTTGATTTATAAAGCAAAACCACAAGAAGATCACTATGCTTGATTAACCATAATAAAAACATTTTATGATGACAAAGTAAAATTGCAAATAATATTTGGCACAAATGAAACAAGGAAAGAACTTAACAATCCAGTCCAATGTAAGTTTCACCACGATCATTCCGAAAGCATGTCAAAATCCCGGTTTTCAATCAGCGTATTGCAATACGTATAGTTTTCAAGTGTGAACCGGTTATATTGCGCAGCCCTACAAATGTCCCTTCATTTAAACCATATTTTCTCCTATTTTCACAATAATGAATTCATGTAAGCACAGAACTGATGAAATATCCTGCTTGATCTGTCCAACACCGAGTATAGAAAATTACATTCTAGCTTTCTCCAGACAAACATGGCAGCTCCATTCCGGCCAAAGTGGGCAGACGTGAGATTTGAAAATCGAAACCAGATTTAACACGACCTCGTTACTCAAACTGAAGTCTGATCCTGTAACTCAAAATGAAGTCTGCGAAAGATTGTGTCCATAAACTTATAGTCTACTCCGACCCTATAAAATCCACTTTACTCATCTGTGAAGACGACATTATTCCACTAACACTCTAATAATACCGACTGTCTACACACTCAACAAGATTTCCAACCTGAGTTGAACTGACTGATGTGGACTGGCTGAGCTGAACTGACCCCAGGTGTACACCTTCCTCCAGTCCGCCCCAGAATGAGGCCCTGCCCCTCACACTATTATCCATAGTCTGACAAAATAATCCTTGTACAGGATTACAGATACCATTATCAGCAACTTTGTTTTAATTTTGTCATGGATGACAAAGGAGTTTTTCACCTTGTGACTGCGTCAGTGGCAAATCTCCACCGATAGCAACATCGCTGTTGACATTCCCAGACCTGCCAGCAGATAACTCTCACGTGAAAAATCTACAGCTTTGACAGATTTTCTTCACCACTGATTTTATTAAGCGCCTGTATCTACTTGAGAGCTAATAGGCTTTTCTGAATTACTGTTTGTCAAAAAGTATTGATCGACATCGGGATGAAACACAAATACAGATAACAAAGTTTCTAAGAACCTTTCCATTTCCAAAACGGCTCAGAAGTGGAAATTTGGCATTAGGAGTCTTTGTCATAACCACGATGTAATGTATAAAGATTTAAAGGGTTCATAGATTTAATACAATGTGATCAAATCTCCAGAAGCCGTATGATCTGAACGCAAGAAGTATCAAAACATATATTAGATCAAAAACTGATTAAAAAATCAAAGGAAGGTTAAATTTTGGGTTTTCAAAACACAACAGAGGACATACTGTCCTTTATCACGGGTGGCACGCAGGAACAGTGTCGCCGAAAGGAACACCTAGTACGATGATTATAACAAATCACTATTAATTTACTCTTTGATGTGACAATCCGACAGGTAGGGTTGATAAAACACGCCACTTTCACTCGACGAATCAATTTTTGACATGTTCCACTGTAGCATCAAAAAGACTGTCTTGTCTCTTGAAGATTGCCTGGAATCTTTCAAGCCATAAGCCAGTTAATGTCAGAAGAAGAGTTTGATATGTTCCACAGATTTGCTGAAATGTGGCTGAGAGAGCACCTAACAGCTCCACCATTGTGCAGTTCTTTCAGCAACCTAAGTGACAAACACAAAGGTAAAATGTACCCGTAGGAAATAACCAAACATTTGAAAAGAAGTCCAGAAATGTCATCGATTGGAGTGCTTTGATTGGAATGAAAGTACACCATAGACTTTGTAATTTGTTTAAACAGACATTATTCAAATGTATGTTGAACAGTGAAGACTGTGTAAGGAGATGATGGTGTCCTTTGTTACAATCATCCAGATTAACAAATGTCCCCATTAACGAGTCGTGAGTAAAAGCAGTGTCCCTATATAAAGACTGTGTCATTCAAAGCAGTAGCCATGATATCTGTCTGGAAGATAAAGTGTCTTCATAAACAGGTGGGGCGGTGGGGTAGCCTAGTGGTTAAATTCCCCAATTCCGGGTTCGATTCCCCACATGGGCACAATGTGTGAAGCCCATTTCTGGTGTCCCCCGCCGTGATATTGCTGGAATATTGCTAAAAAGCGGCGTAAAACTAAACTCAGTTGGTCAGTCATAAACAGGTTCTGAAGTAATTGGTAAATGTGACACAATGATCTATTTTCAAGATTTACATAACTACTGACACCTGTGAAGATCCAGCTTAGAATTGATCTTCAGTAACCCATGCTTGTCGTTAGAGGCAACCAATGGGATCGGGTGGTCAGTTTCAATGAGTCGTACGATGCATCTTGCTGTATCCCAATATTGTTGATTGATGCTCATGTTGTTGTTCTCTGTATTGCAACATGTAATATTTGGGATTACACTTTCTTAGAAATGTACAGATTCTAGTACTTTTTGGGTTGAGTCCCATCTGGGATTTGAACCCACACCCTCTGTATTGTCTTGTTCAGACTCAATGATTTACAGACCAATGCCATATTTGCTGCAATATTGCTCAGTGCGGTGTTAAAGAAACAAACAAAACCAAACCATAAATACTGAAATGATGCAAAAACAGAATTGTTATGTTTCTCAATCATGTCCATAAAAGTACAGAAACCACTAAAACAGATGTTGAAAACACAGCAATCAATTCTAGCAATGGCGCGTTCAGTTGTTAGGAAAATATCAAGCTGTGCAAATTTAGCTTCAAAGTCTTATTTTTTATCACAAGCTCCAGCATGTCCAAACTCTTTATATCAAAATCAAAATTAGCATTTTTTACACTTATGAATAACATTTCTATTAAGATTTCATAATTTAATTCAATTATTTAAATTTTGTGTCAGCTTCTGAACTTTTTGAGGCGAAGAGACTGAGAATTATCTATTGATTCTTGTAGTTTTTATCACTTGTCTCGCTGGCTTGGAGCCACATCTACATCACCAGACAGGAGACGAGGCTGACTCAAAGCTGTTCCAGGAGATGGTGAATCAATAGAAGTTAGTTACAAGACATAGTATTTTGTATTTTTGACGGGAAATAATATTATTAACGAAACAACTGGCATCACAAATGCTGTTCAGTCTGATTTGATCCTTGATTTTGTTTACATTAACATGATCAAATATTTTTTGGTCAATTTGGTCCAACAATATAAAACATTATTTAGGGGTGAGCGTGACCAAGAACAGAGCTGTAATTTACTCCATGTTTGTTTACACATATCCATACAGTTGGCCGCACTCAGCAATATTCCAGCTACATGGCGGCGGACTGTAAATAATCGAGTCTGAACCAGACAATCCTGTGATCAACAGCATGAGCATCGATCTACGCAACTGCGATACTATGACGTGTCAACCAAGTCAGACAGCCTTGCCACCTGATCACGTTAGTCACCTCTTACGACGAGCATGGGTTACTGAAGACCAATTCTAACCTGGATCTTCATTGGTGTCTTGTGAATCGGACCCTCAACAGATAATATACAGACACTTCATAAAGACTGTTAAGCCCATTTCTGGTGTCCCCCGCCGTGATATTGCTGGAATATTGCTAAAAGCGGTGTAAAACCAAACTCACTCACTCACTCACTCATAAAGACTGGGCAGCTGTAGTCTCTCTGTTCATTATATTGACTTAAATTCCAAAGGGCGCACCTAAATATCTTTGTGAGTGTTATGTGATATGCTTGAAAATAACTACATTGTTATCACTGCATTGTTTCCATATGATCACTGACCCTGGGTCAAGGCGTGTAACGATGATAAACCTGGACACATCTAAATATACTGAGAGAAACAAATAAAGGAACACAGGAACATTCAAGTGTTCCTTTAATAGTTTCCAGTTGTCATCACCAGCTTTGAATAGCGCAGTGGGAGGAAATCTGAGAATAAATGTGTCATGAAGTGGCATTCCCTTATTTGCTTCCCTCAGTATATCGTTGTGAGTGTCATGAAGTACACTTAAATATAAATATGAATGTTATCACTGCATTATTTCCATATCATCACTGGCCCTGTGTCAAGGCAGGTAACGATGATAAACCTGATTTATGTCCGTGTTTCTGATGCAACAGGTTGAACAGTCTTGAACACAACAAACAGCTGTCATCACCATAAAACATTGATTACTGACAACAAAACTATTCACAGCAACCACTTGAATCCAGTGAGATTTGTCATGGAGTCTGTTGACTAACTTCAGCATGTGCTATTTAATACTGATCATACTGCACTTCAGCAAATACTGAACGGGTCAGATTAAAGTCAGGGCATTGATTCAGGATCAGAAAAGGTCTCCTTTAAAGTTGTCTAAAACAATGATCATTTTCAGCTATTAGCTAGATGGTACTGGTTTTACATTATCATCTACATATACTCACAGACAACATGTCACTGTTAATATCCATGTTCTCAGGACCTGTTTACTTGGCAATGTCCTCAGGACCTGTTTACTTGGCAATGTCCTCAGGACCTGTTTACTTGACAATGAACTCCTATACACAATAGTCCAGCAGCAACACCCCAACCATTAACGACACATTCAATGAAGACCGACTGACTGACTGAGTTTGGTTTTACGCCGCTTTTAGCAATATTCCAGCTACATCACAGCGGGGGACCAGAAATGGGCTACACACATTGTACCCATGTGGGGATTCAAACCCGGGTCTTNGGTGTGACGAGCCAACGCTTTAACTATTCAATGAAGACAGACATGTTCTTGATGAACTAATCACATAATGACCTTTGTTTCATTAACCATTGACAAAGTAAACCAGCCAAATGATGTTACAGACAGGATGTCTGATGAAGAGGAGCATTGATGTCCGAGAGCAAACCCAACTTCACAAGCTGAACACATATCTATTCTCATCCCTAAGATCCCTGCCCTACCTCCACCCATTTCCCTCACAGTGTCAAACATTCACACAAACCCAGACAAGTCACAGACACCTGCGGAACAAGACAGGCTAACATGCTGATTAGTGGGTAACAGAAGCTAGACTCGGCACTGAAACTCACCCTGTCCAATGTTCACACAGTTCCAGACAAGCCACAGACACCTTGAGAACAAGCTGATTAGTAGGCTCGACATAGGTACTGAGGCTCATCCTCAAAAGACCTGTTCAGCACCATGACTGATGAGGTTACACTTCAATGGAACACCTGCATGCACTGTTTAAATTGT
>VKKT01005008.1:19070-30010 GCA_008038995.1 Haliotis laevigata | reverse complement strand
TATAAGTAACAATGTAAAACATTATGAAGAGAGCGCCGAAAAGCTTTCGTGAGTCCAGTCTCGTCTTATTATGAATATGCGCGTTTGATTACAAACAAAAGAAAAGTCCGGTCACGTGATATGCAAATTAGCCTGTGGCAGTGATGTTATGTTAAGTCATCGCTGTGCCGGAGTGTGAGTCGAAACAGTGAATGAAAGGCATGCAAGTTCACAATGTTCATTGTTCTGACAAAATGCAATATACTTTTGGATAAAAGGGACAAAGGACAAAGGGACCCTTTTTTAATTTTGACTAAGTATTAAACAGACGATGGTATTTGATACAGATATCATGGTAGTGTTTTGGACATTACGTTTGAAGTGCTTTGGCGGCTGTTTTCATCTTTGAACTCTTTCTAATGAATGTATACCTTCAAAGCAGTTTATACACAGTTGCAGTGATAGTGATGCAAACAGTGAGCTCGGATGGAGCAGTCGGCATTAGCTCCCCTAAGATTCGCTGTGTAGAGTTGCCTCCCCTTACCAATCCTGTGATGGAGGAATGGAAACACTAATTTGCTTATGTCGAGTTTGAATAAAGTGATCTTTAGCTGACATGCCCCTTCTGTAACTGAAATACCGCGAAGCACGACTTTATACCCAGCTCACAAACACTTCAGCACCCAATGTGATCATTTATAGTTCTCAGGTTCTAATGTACTACTGAACTTCGAGTGTAAAGAAAATCACGATTTCGGTACCACTCGGCAAAGTCCGTTAACTACACCTCGACCAACATTGGATTAGTTGTACATGTACTATAAACCGTAGCAGAGACCGATCCCACCATACACAGTTCACAACCACGTGTCATTGATAAAGGGTATTTTTCAAAAGTATGCAATTAAATATCGATAAGCATATCATTGAGGGTCACGCTTTCTGTCATGATGTGTTGCGTAATGTCGACATAGTAGAATCAATTCACTGGGTTTGTTGGTAGTGATGAAAACTATTTAACGTCTGGTATGGCTACTGTGAGAGATTGTGGGTCAGTGAGTCATCCACCATATCTCCAGTATTGTGGTAAAAGTATAGGTTGTTTGCTGAATATGGTAGGAAATTGATGTCTCGGACATTTATCACTTTGTGAAATCCTTAGTGATACTGACAACGTTAAAAGTATAATCGAAAATATTGAGATTCGTTCTCGCGAATATACACTCTTCAAAAAAAGAAACGCACAGGTGATTTTGACAATATTGGACTCATGCAGTCAAATACAAATATACTATTTCTTTCCAAAACGTCATCTATGTAAACAGCTTCGGCGACAAAATGCGGCAATTTGAACGTTTTCCCTTGTTTTAGAAGCGTTTGAAGAAATATTCGCCAAAATGTCACCAACACAACATGCAATGTAAAATACACGTGCAAATATGCGGAAAAGCATGAGTTTTCGATCACTATAAAAAGGCAAACGTTGTTTTGAAATTGGGGAGTCGCAGCCTGCAGTTGCCTGACATTCCAACGTTCTTCAGAGAACCATATCTTGCCTTTGGGATCGTTTACTGCAGTCCAGTTCCGCCCAAGATTGCCCGAGAAGAGAAATGAACGATCAAGAAAATACTCACAACTGATGCATTTATTTCAATGTTTTATCAATTTATTTTAAAATGTGTCTAAAAAAAGATAGTTCTTGAGGCTCCTTTGAGTCCAACTGCTAATCAAACCTCTTAATAGACAATTTTTCAGATGGCTATCATCTGCAGTCAACTATGTCATTGCATTAAATTTATTGTTTAGATGTCCAATTTGTCAGTAAAGTAGTAAACATACATATACATTATTCATTATGTTACATGTCTTAAGCAAAAACAAGGTAAAAGTAAATAATTTATGAATATCGGTACACTGTAAGTGTACTCGGCATAAGAACAAACACCGAAACGTCGTATGATAATAGTATAACGATAATCCATAAAGTATCATACCTTTCTTATTATACATCAACTTCTAAAATTCCAATCAAACACAATCAAACCGATTATATGGAAATTGCCTGAATACACCAGCATTGTCTGATGTGCCTTGAGGCAGGTAGGTAGAGGGGAATGTTCATCATCCCTTTTTGCATAAGTTTAGGATTTAGTATCTAAATGCGTATGTAAGTACTCCGGGGGAGTCTTGATAACGTCAGCTGACACGTGTTCCAGGGCGTGTATCACAGCGGGGCTACTTGATGTGGATGGAAAGCCCGATGTTGTGCAGATCTTACACGTTTAACACTTTGTTGAAACCCAGAAGCATTGGTCTACTGATCATTATAATCTGTAAATCAGCGAATCTGGGAATTGAACCCAGGATCGCCGGATCCTGGCATGACTAAGGAACGTAACACGTTACTACGCTGGTCTTTCACCACAGTGTGTCCTGATTATCACAGTGCTTGATAACGCGTCGCTACCTATGCATGTTGTTGAGTGTGACTCCTCTGATGTCCAATGACACAAAATACTTCGTGGTTCTCGTATGGTACCATTTAGTCAACAATGGTTCTTTTATGCTCATATAGATTCCCAAAAGTTCTCATCAGCCCTTCCACATAATTCCCGATCCTCTCATACAGTTGACAAGACGTCCATGAAATTCCCAATGTTTGATTTCGTATTCTCTTCGCTGCTTCAATTCGTATTCTCCCAATAGCTCAGTAATAGTCTTCCCAAAACTTCAGTTCAAATACTGAGCTAATGCAGAAGAACATCCTCAACCGCAACACCCACAGTCTACGAGTTAACGTGGGGCAACACTGTCAATCACCGAGCTAAATAGCCCAGGCCAATACACTGTGCGACTCATAACAACATCCTATCTTGTCAAGTCTTCATCGACGTTGAGGGTATTGTTTGTTTGGCCCTCCGGGATACCCACCCCCTTGAGGACCACCTTGCCCTGGATTCCCTCCCCTATTTGGACCCCCCTGTTGCTGTTGACCTGGCTGTCCGCCACTTCTTGGTTGTTGCCCTTGGTTTTGACCTTGACCTTTGCCCACCAGTGATTCTCTCGCCTGTTTGGATACCACAGACCCAAGAATGAAGGTATCCGCGGAGAACAACCCAGCGCCCACGAAACAGAAAACCTGGAAAAATATCAAACATATGTACGGTATTCATTAATGAAGCATAAATGACCAACAACAAAGATTTATCAAATATTGTTTATCAACAGCCACTGATATATGTAGTCAAGTGGGAGTAGAGTGTATTCTTAGTATTTCTTACCGTCAGAGCAACGATGGAACTTGCAAGATTGGCTGACACCGTTGACAAGATGGCGGCTACAAACATTAAAATAGCCACTACCAGATGGCAGGAGAACTCCTACAAATACAGAGATAAGTAGACAGGTGATAGCATAAAAACATATACGTCCCTAAGAGCTACGGAATGAACATCACCCCTTTTCTGAAGATATAAACAGTAGATTCGTATGTAGCATGAAGAAACACAATTAACCTGGCCACACATTTAATTCTTACGATAAAAAAGTACAAAGTACTATTTTTTTTCCACAGGGAGAAATTTCAAGGACAAAGGTAACGGTTGAGATTGTGACATGTAAGTCAAGTAATTTTGAATTCGCCATTAGACTTTTTAAGACCCGTGCCTGTGGTACGAATAACATCCCTGGGTGATGTTCACACAAAGCGTCGTTTTGAAAGTACAAAGTGTTTACTTACGAACCAAAGACAGCCCACATGTGCTGATTCCTCCCAATGAAACAGTCTGAAGAAGAATGAACCTATGGCCAGCACCATTCCACTAACACCCACGAACAGGACAAAGATGTCAAAGGACCAGAAGCTCGGATCCGCTTGGCTCACCCCAATGATAATGGCGCAGGTGATCTGGAAACAAACACATACATATTTAGTTTGTAACGTTTTTGGGGATGATTGAGACTTATTATTATCTAGCGTGGATATTTGGTTATTTACGAAGCCTTCAAGGTTGCAACGAAGTAGTTTTGCAATATCTGTGGAAAAACAAGTGTCGTCAGCGACAATTTTAGGATATGTACGGCGTTGGGATAGCCTTGTGATTAAAGGGTTCGCTCGTCTCGCCGAGGACCGGGCATGGTGTTCCCCCGCAATGATATTGCTGGAATATTGCTCAAAGCTATCACTCACTCACTCACTCCAACCCAACATTCAGTCACTCACTCACTCACTCCAACCAAACATTCAATCACTCTGATGCTGCATTGTCCATCCCCACGAGCCGGGCCTGTGAAGATTTCACAGACACATGTGTGGCATTGTATGTCGTGTGTCGGTAATAATTCATCATATAGTCAACCATTAATGTCACAGGTTATAGCTAAATATATTTTACCGACGGCTGTTATCACATGGAATGTAACTCATACCCACAACGTCATTGCTGCATATCTTTTTCATATCTATTTAAGGTGATAAGAATGAAACATATCATAGAAGAAAACTTACAAACTCGGCCAGCTTGAGAACTCCCAGTACCGTGCAGATGTAGGCTGGATCACACCTTCTTGGAGCTCCTTTGTCTCTGCTGATGTTGAACCGGACAGTTCGACCACCCCCTTGCTGGTACCCGCCCCCTTGAGTATAGCCTTGCCCATCTGCGCCCCTTTGGTAACCCCCCTGGGAGCCTCTCTGATACGGGTTTGCTCTATAGTTGCCAGGCGAGGCATAGTTCCCCCCGTATTGTACGCCTGACCCTCCTCCCCTAGCATTGTAGCCCTGACCCTGGTACTTCCTTGAAGGTTCATGGAAGCCACTTTCATCAGACTCAAGCTCCTTCACCGAACCCCTCTGACTGGGACTGGTCAGAGTCGATCCATGTGTTGGAACCATACTCTTTGACACCGACCTCGGGGAAAGAAGGTTCCTGTCCAGTTCCCGTGATCTTGATCTGTAATTAGGGTCTAAAACTGACCCTTGTCTAGGTTGAACACTCTGGCCCGGGCTCGGCGGTGTCTCTGTGTAGTAGCCCCAGTGTGGTACAAACTCTCCAGGCTTGGGTTCTCTCGGACCTAGATCAGACCCCTTGAAGTTTTCTACACTATCTACAGAACTGGCGGGATTTCCTGCCACACTTGGAGGGTCTGACAACCGTCTGGAATACACCCGATTCGGTTTGAACTCTCTCCGTGGGGTGTACTCCTTCAACTGCTGCTGGTACTCACTACGAACAGTCGGGTCATCAATAAAGTCCCAATCAGTAGCGACTGTCCCAGTTCTAGCATTACTATACCGAGGGTGCTGCATGGGTTTTCGTATTGAAGGTTCTTTCATATAGTTCCTAGTCCCCCGTCTGGTCTCAACGAAGTCCAAATCTGCATCGGGGTCATATCCAATATGTCTGACGTCATCCCTTCGAGGCCTCCTGTACTCTGACTCTGGTCCTCTAGGTCCTCTGTTATCCAACCAGTTAGCCGGGGGGACATCTGACCCCCGACCAGTGGCCCTGCTCCATCTGTCGTCATCTAGATGTCTCCGTCGTGTCTCCTGCATGCGGCGAACAGCTGGAACACTTTGAGTCGAATACGGGCCTGTTTGATTCCGTCTGTTTCGTCTTGATCTGTACGGAGTCACTCGGTAGTCCCCGCGTAAACTCATCGTTCTGCCGTCTTCTGATATGACGCTGGGCTCACGTTTATCTTGTTCTGGAGTCTGGAGAAGAGTCTCCGGCAGAGAGGCATCTGATCCAAGATCCCCCGCTTTACTCCAGGGAGACTTGGGGCTGGATATAATCCCACCACGCACCACGGCCATTAGTCTTACTGTCACGACACAAGCTTCTCATTTTCTTATGGTTGTTCATAGGTTCTAATTTTCATTTCATAGGGTTACCTTCACTGAAGTTATTCTTGATCACCTCATACGTATATCATCTTTGTATTCTGAGAAAGTCAGAGAAAGAAACTGTGTGCAGAGTGTCATCCTTGAGGAGTTGAACTGAAGCAAGGAAAGAAAGTAAGAGTGAGTGAGTGATATAGTATGGTTTTACGCCGCTTTTAGCAGTATTGCAGCAATATCACGGCGGGGGACACCGGATATAGACTTCACACATTGTACCCATGTGGGGAATCGAGCCCGGGACGTTGGCGTTTAACCACAAGGCTACCCCACCGCCCAAGAAAGTAAGACGTCAAGGTGGGAAGAAGTAATCAAATCATCATGTGCAACTATAATTATGAATCATCAATAAACCATGTGTTTCCGGAACGACCGGAAGTACCCGTAGCGAGGTCCAGCTTCTAAACACCTATCCTTGAACTCGTCCCTACGTCAGCTTTTACTCCTTTTACTTGACGCAACGGAGACGGGTAGACCTCAGCACACTCACGTATTCACTACTCATGAGTCGTTCCCTTCATATAACATACATTTCTATTGATTCCGGACACAAAGAAAAACGTCTTCCACTCAAAGGTTTCATTTGTTTATTCAACGTTTTGTAAATGCGTGACGAAACATATTTTATCATCCAAAACTGTGTTCCACAGTAGATATCGCTTGTGTGAGATCAGACGATATCTCCTAGGAGATATCGTTTGGACAGTAGATTTTGTACAATGCCCTGACAATGCTATGACATCATGAACTTGGTCAGTACTGTGTTCAGAGATGTACATTTTTCATTGAAAACTAATGAAGAGTGATTTTTGATGATAAATAGAATCTCACCCTYGTGTCTTCTGATATCAAATATATCAACACTTGTTGATAAAAGTAAAAATATCCTCGGCAAGCCTCGGATATTTTTACTTTATCAACTCGTGGTGATATATTTGATATCAAAAGACACTCGGGTGAGATTCTCTATTTCTTGCTCCAAATGAATGATATTATCATATAAAAGCTTACGTTAACGATTCAAAATTCAAATCCGATAAATATGCAAATGAGATAACCCAACAAGAACTGCTTTCAAGCACCATACATCAAGCCAATGTATTCGTCCTTAATCAACTGTTGAGTAACATTTCCATATGCTATGATTCGAGTGTCCCCATGTGTGTTTCCCATTACTGAATCATAACGTCTACACACAACACTATACGATATACTGGACAGACCAATAACAATGTATGTATATGCCTTTCGTGAAACAACTTCATGACTGAAACTAGATGTTTATGTTTCTTTCTTCTATGTTTAACGCTCCCTCCGAATGTTTCCAGCTATACGACAGCGGTCAGTAAATAATCCAGTCTGGACCAGACAATCCAGTGATCAACAGCATAAGCGTCGATCTACGCAGTACATGTACAATGACATGTGTCAACCAAGTCAGCGAGCCTGACCACCCGATCTCGTTAATAGCCTCTTACGACAAGCATGGGTTGCTGAAGACCAATTCCGACCCGGATCTTCAGGGGTCACAACGTGTTTAACATGGATCAGTCCAAGAATGCCATTTTTTGATAAAGTGATTATGGAATAGTCAATAAATGATATTTGCGATACAGGAACACACATAGCTAGATATCTCTGCCTTTAAAATACAAATGACCTGAATAATACATTATAACAATTCGCATTCAATTATTTATTTCATAAATATAAAATGCATTAACTACAAAGACACAATCAAATCAATATTGAATTAACTGAATATGCTGTCATGTACTGAGTGAGTACTTAATTAAATCTGAGAATTTTATTCAACTTAGGATAAAGGTTCTTTTACAAACGATCATAGATTCAAATCGCTATTATTAGGTTGTATTACAAGGGGGTAAGTGTAGTAGTTGGAACAGTGAAACAAATGCATGCGATGAGCGTTCAGAACAACTCTACTTGTTCACGCTGTTTCATTTAATGTGCCTACCCCCCTGTAATACAAACCAATAATAGCGATTTGAAACTATGATTGTGCGTGAAACAACTTTTATCCTAAGTTGAATAAAAATCCTGAGATTTAAATGTTCAATTGGCAAGGCAAAATTATGAGGATTCGTCATCTTAATTTCACTTTATTCCATTTACGTTTTTGTTTAAAATGAAATTCATCGGTACGTTTTCATTGCAAACAGACTATAGTAATGTATTCATATGACTTTCACACCTAGTTTGCCCTTTCTTGTTTTGCTTTGATGTTCTATATTTACTTGAACTGTGTCAATGTAGATGGTGTTGTACTGAGTGAGTGAGTGAGTATGCCACTTTCAGCAATATTTCAGCAATATCACACCAGAAATGGGCTTCACACATTGTGTCCATTCACAATTAACGATTTTAGGGTAATTGGGTGAATGGTGGATGCTTACCGTTAGGGCCAGACATGCTTAGTAACACCCTGTTCCCGAACACCTGGTGTCAACACTGAGTTTCAGCTACCGGGTATAATCTCATGTCCTAGATCATGTGTACGTCATGCCAACAACAACTTCCCCCTTGTGACCCAGTAACAGATACAGAAACATTTGCAAACAAAGCATGCAACATTACAAAGTATTACATTAAAATACAACTAAAACACTTTAAGTTTTGTCAGGTTGCGAAAACAATGTCCCACCTGAGTCAGTGAGTCTGGTGGTAAAATAGGCTACACCGTTCTGTTGGAATATATGCTAACCTGACATTCACTACATCATAATAGTAATCCCTTATCATAAAAGGAAAATATGTGAGTAATGTACATTGTTAAGATAGTGTGGGGAAATATGAGCAGTGTGGCTTCACGGTACTAGTTTCATTTGTCTGTACTTGGGCCATCCGTTGAATTGATCATAGGACCCCTCCTAGCCTGGTATCTACAATCAGAGGCTATAATGGCATTGGAGTAGAACAAGTCAACAATTTAGTGCAACCATCAGTGCGACGGAATGGGCACAACGCCGTTTAGGGTTTATGCTGTTTTAGGATAAAACCATCAGTGCGACGGAATGGGTACCACGCATGTGGAAAGTCAAAGCCTGCAGGGTGATGAGCGAACACTTTATGAACATCATTTTCATCAACCACCGACAAAGTTAATTTCTTATTTAGTATGTAAATAAAGAACGAAAGTTTCATCTAAATGTTTTCATGAATAATTTTTATAAACACGCATCTGATCAGAGCGCAATGTGGTTAAGGCCATGTACCAACGACTAACAGCGACCATGGATAGGCATGAACACAGCACACACCAAACATACCAACGTTCGTTCCTTGGAGAAATCAAACTGTAAGGTTCTTGATTTTACGGTTTAGAGAATACGGATTCAACGTCCAATACAAATTTAATTTTTCATTTCTGAAATTCTTTCTACAACCAAAACAAGTTAAATCGTTAACTCACCTCGGCCCTTGCTTGTAATCCATATTGATAGCTTACCTCGGGTTCTTTATTCACAGTCAAGCGCTATATAACAACGATAAATCTACCTGCTATAGAAAGTAGTGGTATTCATGCTAACGAGAAATAGGGTTCGATAGCCGACAATGATCGGATCTGTTGACAAAGCAGCGACGTGGTTGAACAGGGTTTCTACAGCTAGGGAGTGAAAGAACAGTTTTGTGATTGCCTTGGTGTGCAGTGTTAGGATGGTTCCTTGGTGTTGACCTCTGACGCTCGTTGACGGATTATTCATGCTTATGAGGAGAAACCTTTTCACATGCATGCATTCAATGTTTACTCAGTAAATACAGTGCTGTAATCGCGAATGTTTTCGGTATATAGCAATTAAATGTTATCACTTTCATGAAGGCATTCGAGAACATGCATTGCTTTTGCTCAGCTTCTGATTAATACACAAGTGAATACCCCATTCAGACAACTTATACTGATTCTGAGCCGACTAGGTCTTGTTCTGTTCTCTTAATGCCGATCGCCAGCCAGGGTAACAACATGTAGCATGTTTTAATATCTTTTGGTATCTTTCGGTAATCGTACCATCTACATTTCGCTCTCATAGGTGAGTAGGGTAGCCTAGTGGTAAAAGCGATCGCTTACCTACGCGGAAGAGCCGGGTTCGATTCCCCGGCATGTACATTGTGTGAAGCCCATTTCGGAATTTCATACTGCTGGAATGTTGTTAAAAGTGTCGTAAAACCATTCTCACTCACTCACCTTCGAAGAGGGCGCGCTTTCTACTACACCATGGAAGTCCTTGAATACACGCTCGTCATGGAAAGGTGCTGATGGGATTATCTCAAGTCACTCACTCACACAGGGACAACTAATAAAAGGGAGGTAATACCACTCTGGTGAAAATGACTGTGATTTTAAATCATTTTAACGCTCTGTCATCTTAACCTACTGCTTTTATTTTTAATGAGTATTTCAGGTTTCAGAAATGGAAGTGATTACTTAAGGGTCTTAATCGAGGTTATTCGATATATGTCTACGTCTATCCAAATCGAATATCAATAGTGCTGTCGTTTGTTTTATGTTATCTAAACGATTCCTCTCGACGAAGTAATAACCTGTGATTTATAATAAGACAAGTCAATGTGTTGGGCGCAAATAGGCCTCGGTTGGGTATTGCAGAGAATTTTCATATTGCGATATATTGCGATTCGGAAGCATATATTGCGATACGTATTGCAATATATTGCAAGAATATGTTTTCATCAAAACTTACTTAAAATCGGGTTAATGCTTGATTTATAAAGCAAAAACACAACAAAATCACTATGCTTGAGTAAGCTTTAATAAAAACTTTTAATCATGTTAAAATGAAGGAAAGAAGGAAAACATCAACACAGTGGTTACTAGTTTGAACTAGTTTCTCCACTATCAAAAAAGCCCCGAGATTTTGGACAGCAACTTGACCTGGTCAGGACATATCAGGGATCACTGGTCATTAATGAGTAAATATATATATAACATTCAGATCAAAAACTTTGCGAAATACTTGAACAAAAATTAAGAACACAACTTCAAACAGAACTTAACTTGATTTTCGGTGTGAAAAACGGAAATATCCGA
>VKKT01005007.1:28209-41496 GCA_008038995.1 Haliotis laevigata | reverse complement strand
ATGAATATGTCATAATATTTATATGTATGGTACTAAGCTTTTTATTGATTTTTAGATTTGTCTGCATGATATTTATCTATACAAATGCTGATTTTATATATGATATATATATATATTGTGTTATATTTCCTCGATTGGATCTAAAATATACATTAAACTTTTACCACTGAGATGAATGGTATTCTACTGTTTTAGTTTTGCTTGTCCAGGCAACATTAGCATATTTTCTTATTCATTATTTTTAAATTTCGGCTATACTTTGACAGAATTGGTCCCTAGCAGCCTGAAGGTGACGGGCTATACATGCTGCATGTCTCTGGCAATCTACAACCTGTGGTCCCGGTTAGAATTAACCTTCAGTCACCCATGCTTGTGGTAAGAGGCAACTAACGGGATCCGGTGGTCAGGCTCGCTGGCTTGGTTGACATAGGCCATCGGTTCCCAATTGCACAGATCGATGCTCATGCTCTTGATCACTGGATTGTCTGGTCCATACTCGATTATTCACAGACCGCAGCCATATAGCTGGAATATTGCTGAGTGCGCATAAAACTAAACTCACTCACTCTTGCAATCTGCTCAAGTAACTCAGTTAAGAGCATGTCATCATACCCCGGGTGTGTGGGTTGTTGCTCATGGTATCAATCACTGGATTGTCAGACCTATACTTGGTTATTAAGGTTGCCATCATATGGTTAGATTAATAATATCGACCAACTTTAAATTATTTTTCATATTTCACAGACAAGGCAACTCAAATGGGATTTCACAAAGCCTTGTTCCCAAAGATTTAAGGGGCTGTGGGGTAGGCTAGTGGTTAAAGCATTTGCTTGTCACACCAGCATCTGGTTTCGATTCCCCACTTGGATACAATGTGTGATGCCCATTTCTGGTGACCTGTAATATTGCTGGAATATTGCTTAAAGTGGCCTGAAACCCAACTCACTCATCGTTATGATTTAGAGGAGGTAGAGCAGAAATTAGGCGTCAATCATCCCTTGCAACATTCTTGTTTCTGTTCTGTCTATCACTCATTTACATTGGCAGGGTAGTGGCAGACATTCATTCATGTTGATATAGTATCAGTAGACATCCATCATCATTCACAGAGTAGGGGAAGACGTTCTTCAACATTCACAAAGTAGTGGCGGACATTGTGTATATCGCTGCTCAAGCTATCAATCACAGGTTTGTCTGATCCCCACGTCATTATCTACAGTTCGTGGTGGTGGTGTTGAAAAAAACACATGGCATCTCAGTGACCACCACATGCCATTTTGACATTTTTTCATCTCTAAAACCAAAAGGGGTGGCGGGGTATCCTAGTGGTTTAAAGCCTTCGCCCCTCACGTCGAAGACCCGGGTTCGATTCCCCACATGGGTACATTGTGTGAAGCCCATTTCTGGTATCCCCGCCGTGATATTGCTGGAATATTGCTTAAAGCGGCGTAAAAACCCAACTCACTCTGAAACCACAATGACACTTTTGCGCTAGTGTGTCCTCGTTCCTTCTCTCCCCATTTTGCAAGCGCAAATTCCGAAGACTTGTCTACAAACAGCCAGAAAACAAAGCATTTATTGCCTGGTCTGACTTTCCTTGATGTGTTGAAGCAGCCGATGACTATTTCGTTTTCACCAGCAATGTCAGTCATTTCACGGTATCGCCATGTGGACGGTGGGGTAGCCTAGTGGTTTAAAGCGTTCGCTCGTCACGCCGAAGACCCGGGTTCGATTCCCCACATGGGTACAATTAGACTAACGCTAAGTCTCTGAATATATATAATTTTGATATTAACAAACAAGCCCATTTAAATTGAAAAGGAGACCCAGAGAGACCAGAGATTCAGAGATTGAACCCGAGGAAATCTAGACTTGCTTTATTTAGGGCTTTAGCACTGGAGATAGGGCTTGGCAGTATGGGAAATAATGTGGTTCAGGGACTGTGAGACCGACTACGGTGCCATGTGTGAAGCCCATTTCTGGTGTCCCCCGCCGTGATATTGCTGGAATAATGCTAAAAGCTGCGTAAAGCCATACTCGCTGGGTACATTGTGGATAAGTGACCTTGTGTGTTTTTGAGTTTACTGTACAAAATATAAAGCAACTGCGCCTCAATGAAAAGCTTGTTTATTATTTCTGAAGTATACAATATAGACCTATTTCAAATCACAATATCAAAAGACAAAGACAGAAACTATTTAAAAAATACCTGTTGTCTTGGGAAACGGTAACAAAATAAGAAAGATATGACATTTAGCTTCAACAATTAACCAATGAAATAACTGAAGGTACATAACATATATATGAATGGAGATTTACTGAGGCGTGGATATAAAACAAAAATGGTCTGGTAGCTTTAATCGACTATTTGAAAAGAATTAGAGTAATGAATACACTTTGACGTACATTTAAAATAATATAGAAAGGGGTAGTAGACAAATGTTACTCCTAGATAGATTGCTTTCTCAAATGGAGTACATTATTATCAAGAAGCAAGGCCTCTGTTTCAAGAAGGCATGAGTAAATTGCAGAAGAACAAGAAAATATCCTGCTCACAGAAATATTAACAGTTGTTCGCTTGGAAACCCAGGGACAATAATTTCAAACTCAAGGCGAGAAAGACCTAAAGAAATGTCAAGTTGATATCTACAATATAGAACAAACTTTATGGATAACAACTTCTTTTTATTCGCACTCACGAATAAAAGACGTTGTTATCCATAAAGTTTGTTCAATATTGTACTTCCCAACTTCTAAATTGTCACTCAAAGAAGTTGATATCTACAGATGACTAAAGAGGTTTTCACCATGGACGGATCGACAACATTAACACCATACAACACCATGTAAAAATAGCAGTGTCTGTACAGGGTAACAAGGCATATCACAGGTTTGCTTGCTGTCGTGGCGGATTTGGGGACACTTCACAGTATTGCTGACACATCCTTCCGGTTTACCTTCACGGACAGCTGTGAGTACGAGGTGATTTATACACGTGGGAGAAACATCACCAACAACACAAACGACATTACCAACATTTAAGTGAATAAATCATGTTAAAATAGAATCATGAAAATTGCAACACAAATTTCATCATTTCCAATACAGAATAACAGCGTCAACTCGAACTAATGGGAACCACAGAAAATCGAGATGTCCGTAGTTCGACAAAAATGAATAATTATTGACCATATCATTGCTAAAAGACAAAACCTCGCATATCAAATTAAATTCCAGTTAATGAAATCTTACTGAATGTGTTAATTCAAACTGGAGCCTGTTGATACAAGGCACATTTGATAACTAACGAACAGCGATAACCGACTGTGTGCGAATGTTTCTCGATTTCAAAGAGAATGTTGTCATCATACAACGTAGGTTTCCAAGGCAACGCTTACAGACAATCGGTTGTTTATAGTGTCAGTAATTTTGGCACCGAACTTTAATGAGACATTTGCGTGTTCAGTGGTAATGCGTGTAGGTCCAGTTGGTGTTCCGCCATTAGGAATAACTGAAGTAAATGAAGCCGCCGAATGGAAACGTAATTAGAACATGTCCACCATGTTATCAATGATTAATTGTGACTGTCAATTTAACGCCACATTTCAAAACGACGTGCTTGATTTACGGCAGAAATCACGACCTTACCTCAAGTTGACGCATGCGTACACGAAGGGAAAGGTTGCTATGGGACTGGACATTGTTTCTTAAATGTATTTCCTTGTTGTTTTGTGAGAAAGGAATGTTCTGAATATTCATGGTCATCTGATGTCAATATAATTCATTGATGCATGACATGTATTGTCTGAAGCAGAGCATGTGGTTTATGCTAATATGATATGGTTGTGTAGGATTCATCCATAAAGGACTTCCTCGATCGGTTATATACCAAAAATGATTTATATTATGAATGAGAATATGACACGGGAATGTTAAGGACGGAACAGCGCTGTCAACCAAAATAAACATGAATAATATATTTTGCAGGGAAGCATCACCAACATACGTCAATGTTAAGAAACTCCAATGATCTAAGTATGAAACCTTACCCACAAATAGCTCATTTAGTGAGTGGTTCAAATCAACCACGGTTCCCCGGACATGCAATGCTATAAATGTGTATAAATATACCTCCATAGTTATATAATCCAATGAATATCACATGGATGTAAGAACATAGAAAAATACCAACAATGTACAAAAGGTGCAATACATTGTCATCATNAAATATAAAGCAACTGCGCCTCAATGAAAAGCTTGTTTATTATTTCTGAAGTATACAATATAGACCTATTTCAAATCACAATATCAAAAGACAAAGACAGAAACTATTTAAAAAATACCTGTTGTCTTGGGAAACGGTAACAAAATAAGAAAGATATGACATTTAGCTTCAACAATTAACCAATGAAATAACTGAAGGTACATAACATATATATGAATGGAGATTTACTGAGGCGTGGATATAAAACAAAAATGGTCTGGTAGCTTTAATCGACTATTTGAAAAGAATTAGAGTAATGAATACACTTTGACGTACATTTAAAATAATATAGAAAGGGGTAGTAGACAAATGTTACTCCTAGATAGATTGCTTTCTCAAATGGAGTACATTATTATCAAGAAGCAAGGCCTCTGTTTCAAGAAGGCATGAGTAAATTGCAGAAGAACAAGAAAATATCCTGCTCACAGAAATATTAACAGTTGTTCGCTTGGAAACCCAGGGACAATAATTTCAAACTCAAGGCGAGAAAGACCTAAAGAAATGTCAAGTTGATATCTACAATATAGAACAAACTTTATGGATAACAACTTCTTTTTATTCGCACTCACGAATAAAAGACGTTGTTATCCATAAAGTTTGTTCAATATTGTACTTCCCAACTTCTAAATTGTCACTCAAAGAAGTTGATATCTACAGATGACTAAAGAGGTTTTCACCATGGACGGATCGACAACATTAACACCATACAACACCATGTAAAAATAGCAGTGTCTGTACAGGGTAACAAGGCATATCACAGGTTTGCTTGCTGTCGTGGCGGATTTGGGGACACTTCACAGTATTGCTGACACATCCTTCCGGTTTACCTTCACGGACAGCTGTGAGTACGAGGTGATTTATACACGTGGGAGAAACATCACCAACAACACAAACGACATTACCAACATTTAAGTGAATAAATCATGTTAAAATAGAATCATGAAAATTGCAACACAAATTTCATCATTTCCAATACAGAATAACAGCGTCAACTCGAACTAATGGGAACCACAGAAAATCGAGATGTCCGTAGTTCGACAAAAATGAATAATTATTGACCATATCATTGCTAAAAGACAAAACCTCGCATATCAAATTAAATTCCAGTTAATGAAATCTTACTGAATGTGTTAATTCAAACTGGAGCCTGTTGATACAAGGCACATTTGATAACTAACGAACAGCGATAACCGACTGTGTGCGAATGTTTCTCGATTTCAAAGAGAATGTTGTCATCATACAACGTAGGTTTCCAAGGCAACGCTTACAGACAATCGGTTGTTTATAGTGTCAGTAATTTTGGCACCGAACTTTAATGAGACATTTGCGTGTTCAGTGGTAATGCGTGTAGGTCCAGTTGGTGTTCCGCCATTAGGAATAACTGAAGTAAATGAAGCCGCCGAATGGAAACGTAATTAGAACATGTCCACCATGTTATCAATGATTAATTGTGACTGTCAATTTAACGCCACATTTCAAAACGACGTGCTTGATTTACGGCAGAAATCACGACCTTACCTCAAGTTGACGCATGCGTACACGAAGGGAAAGGTTGCTATGGGACTGGACATTGTTTCTTAAATGTATTTCCTTGTTGTTTTGTGAGAAAGGAATGTTCTGAATATTCATGGTCATCTGATGTCAATATAATTCATTGATGCATGACATGTATTGTCTGAAGCAGAGCATGTGGTTTATGCTAATATGATATGGTTGTGTAGGATTCATCCATAAAGGACTTCCTCGATCGGTTATATACCAAAAATGATTTATATTATGAATGAGAATATGACACGGGAATGTTAAGGACGGAACAGCGCTGTCAACCAAAATAAACATGAATAATATATTTTGCAGGGAAGCATCACCAACATACGTCAATGTTAAGAAACTCCAATGATCTAAGTATGAAACCTTACCCACAAATAGCTCATTTAGTGAGTGGTTCAAATCAACCACGGTTCCCCGGACATGCAATGCTATAAATGTGTATAAATATACCTCCATAGTTATATAATCCAATGAATATCACATGGATGTAAGAACATAGAAAAATACCAACAATGTACAAAAGGTGCAATACATTGTCATCATATAACAATGGTTGTGACACGTGTTGATCGTTCCGACATTGAGCACTAATTGAGTTATAATTTCCAGATATCACACGGATACAATTGTCCTATCTAATAACTTGGCATCTGTTGTGGTTTTATCACAGACTTGAATATATATTTCTCTTCGTCAATACTGTCCATTAATGTACATTCATGAAACAGATTCGTAAAGGTGGTCTTGAAAACGAAGGACAAAAAGGTTGCTGGTACTGCCTCGTTCTCACACGCCATTCGTGTAGTTGCATAAGAGCTATTCCGATTATCTATACAAGTGAACTGTTAAACTTTGAAATGTGCCCTGTAACATATGATAGGCGGAAATGACATTGTTTGTGAACTCCCTAGTTCCGGCCTCGTTAATCCATTCTTATGTCCCTGACACGACAAACGAGGCTTCTGATATTTCCAACACCAAGATAGATGTGACACTTTCATCGTTTCGTTAACCCAGCCATCTGAACCTAGAGTATCACCGCCGATACCTATGAACGAGGCTTTATTACATTTCAAACATCAAGATGGGTAATTGAGTTGCGTGATTGTTTTGTATACAGAAGGATATTTCATTGTTTCCGAATGGTATAAA
Organism: Haliotis laevigata; assembly: GCA_008038995.1. Taxonomy (NCBI): domain Eukaryota; kingdom Metazoa; phylum Mollusca; class Gastropoda; order Lepetellida; family Haliotidae; genus Haliotis; species Haliotis laevigata. The sequence goes on along the minus strand of VKKT01005007.1, from coordinate 34,529 downwards.
GCTCCGACAGGTGATACTGGTCAGTGAGGTGTGTTCAGTTGCCAGGGGGCGCGGACTTAGCACCTTTACCCCTCCTGCCCCCCTGGGGACTCCCCTTCCCCTTCCGTTTGCTCTTTGGACTCTTCTCAGGTTCGGGCTTCTTCGGTCTGTCACGGTCTTCCCTCGTCTTGCTTGACGACTGGTCCGAGTAGGTGATTGAGGCTCTGCCCCGAAGGTTCTCCCAAGCCTTCGGGAATCCAAGGACGATCTTGTTGTCCGAAACATCCACCTCTCGGACTGCAGGTAGTTTGCATATGCTCTCTGGAAGGACTTCCAATACATTGTCAGAGAAATCCAGAACCTCCAATGCTTTCAACCTGTCAAACTCTCCAGGGAGGGACTTGATGTCGTTGCCTTTTGCCCTCAGCACTTTCAGCCTATAAAGATACGGAAATCCCATTGGCATCTCGTCAATGTGGTTGAACGATACATTCAAGGTGGTCAGAGACGCTAAGACGTCTATCCGATCTCGAGGAAAGGTCAAAAGTTCATTGCTGGAAAGGTCAAGGCTGATGAGCTTGTTAAGGTCACCGAAGTCATCGGGTAGGAGGCACATCTTGTTGAAGGACATGTCAAGGTTCTCCAGTGAGAAGAGCCTTAGAAGTCCCGGGGAGAAGTCAGCTATGGAGTTATTGGACACGGTCAACCGTTTCAGCTTTTTCAGCACCGTGAGTCCGTCCGGAAGATCGGTCAGCTCGTTGTGGCTGACCACAAGACTCTCCAGAGCCTTCAGCTTGGAGATACCGTCCGTGAGAGACTTTAGGTTGTTCTTTGACATATCCAGATGGCGAAGGAGTCGGAGGTTGAAGACAGCAGGAGGAATCTCATCAAGCTGGAGGTTACAAATCTCCAGATGTGACAGGTTCCGTAGATGATCCTTATCTCCAATGACAACCAGAGGCGAACGTAAGTCAGTTGGGTTGACGGTGAGTGGGTTTTCAGACAGATAGAGGTACGCACATGGCTTCGGGATGTTTAACTCAGTCAGGCTGTTGCTGGAGACATCAAACGAATGAAGCTGGTACAAGAAGTCAATTGACTTGGGGATAGCTGCAATTTCGTTATGGCTCATGTGGAACTTCTCCAGGTTGCGGACCTTTCGGAGGTCAGCGGGCAGAGCTGCCAGCCTGTTGTAGGAGATATCCAGGGTGATGAGGATTTGTTCCTGGCCGAGACTGTCTGGGAGGATGGAGATCTTGTTCTGGGCAATGTTAAGATGCTTCAGTGTTGTCACCTTACCGAGAGATTCAGGAACTTCTCTGATCCCGTTACCCGACACATCCAGGGTCTGAAGAGCCTTCATCTCTTGAAGTTCATCCGGAATTACTTCAATTTTATTTCTAGCCACATACAGATGTTCCAATTGTTTCAAATATATCGCGAATTTCATGGAGTTGAGACGGTTTCCTGACACATTGAGGCTTTCGATACACAGCAGATCTTTCGTCCCCGTCGGCAGGTACTCAATCTGGTTGTCGGAGACGTCCAAAACTCGGAGCTTCTTTAGTAAATGGATATCATTTGGCAAAACAGCGATTTCATTCCCAGCAACGTTGAGTGTGTCCAATGCATAGCCAAGACTGCATATCTCTTCTGGAAGCACTTTGATAGAATTGTGCGAAACATTGAAATAGTGCAGATACTTCACCATCCCCACCTGCACAGGAAGCTCATCCAAGGAATTGTGGGAAAGGTCAAGCCAGGTCAAGCATCTCAATTTGTCAATGTTTTCCGGCACAAATGCGATTGCATTATGGGAAAGATCCATACTCTTGATATTTGGCTTTTTAACAGCAGCAGAGGGCATTTCCGTAATCCTGTTACCTGCCAGTTTCACAAACGCAGCCACTTCATACAGACCCTTCTTGAACGATTTGATCAGATTAAACGAAACATCTATATGTGTCAAAGATGGCGACTTTCCTAGATTCTTGGGCAAAGCTCTGAGTCTATTATTTTGAGCATATAAAGTTCTAAGGCCAGTGGATTTGTGTATAGAAGGAGGCAACTTTTTAATACTGTTATTAGTGATGTCTAACGTCACAAGCTTCTTCATCCTGGATACCGAGCCAGGGAAGGAGGTGAGGTTATTGTTCTTGACGTCAATATACTCCACGTTCTCCAGATTGGCCAAGCCTTTGGGTAACCTCTTCAGACGGTTGTTCTCAGCGTTGAAGCGTAGCGTCAGTGCACTCAGTTCCTCGTTGTCGTAGATCTCGATGGGTAGCGTCTTCATGTTGCACGTGCCGAATTTGAGGTGAACTGCCTTCCCGTCCCCCAGGCGTTTGATGTGGTTCTTTTTAAGGGGGTCGGGCAGGGAGACGATCTTGCTCCCCGGGCCGGTGGCTGGAGGGGGCTTTTCATCCTTCTTCTTGCCTCTCTTACTCATGGCGGTACTGGCTCGCACAGACCGAGGTCGAACTGGGGCACCTGCAATCAGATGTATATTGTCATCAAAGAGAAAAAGAAATAAGAGTTGCCCATCACCAGAGGCCATGTTTAAGTGTGTGTGTGTGTGTGCGCGTGTGCGTGTATGTATGCGTGCAGGTGTTTGTGTATGCAACGGTGTGTTTGTGCGTGTGTGTGTGTGCGTGCGTGTGTGTGTTGGGGAGGGGGAGGAGGGTTCGGTGGGTGTATGTTCCGTGTGTGTTTGTGCTCGCAGGTGTGTGTGGTACATCTGTGTGAGTGTGTTCAGGTATGTGTGAGTTTGGTGTGGCGTGAGTGTGTGCTCGTGCGTACGTGCGTGCGCGTGTGTGTGTGTGATTGCTGCACTACACATTTTATTTCTGGACATCAGCAAAGACTTAAAGAGTCTGTCATTTACAAATGTGCCCTTTCAGCAACACAGTGACATTATCACGAAATGAACACTAAATGTGCGTCACGCACAAAAAGACAACACTAACTCACTCTTCAGCTATTCCATGATAAGCGTGATTTTAAAGAGTGTGAGGCTAATGTCATCCTCTTGTCGCTCGGTTCAGACATGCCACCACAGAATCATTAACATCGTAGGAGTAAGAACAAACAGACAATATGTAGTCTTACGTTCCCTTTAGATGAAATCGTGCAGTGGCAAAAACATCAGATATTTCTTAACACATCTCTCTGTTAACCTTAATACCTGATACGCCAAACGTGGTTTATCAGAGCTCAATGTCGTATCAATTATATGTATGATCTATAATTAAATCAGCTTATTTACTTAACCAGCAGTGGAAATGCTTCACAAGTATTATTAACGGTGTTATTCACAAAAGTCAAATCACCAACTAAAGTACTCCAAGTACTAGAATACTAGTATATCATGTCAAATTACCCGATAATACGCCATAGATGTTTCCTACCGTGAATTCAAGGCGTGAGGATTTATAAGCTGACGGCGATTAATGGCTGCGATCAAGCTGGTACACCTGGCCTTTGGGCCCACTTGCACAAACCGATCTTAGCACTACGGTGATCGTAGGCCAGTGTTGAAACATAGGAATTAACAGAACCTAAGCACTAAGATCGATTTGTGAAATTGGGCCCTGTGCAATACATATGTAAGCGGTGAATGTAAAATATATGTAAGCATAACACTATTCAAATAACGACTTCTATTTATGTAGCAATGCTATTATGTAGTCTTGATAACGTACTTTGTGTATCCCTGTGAGAAGTGTTAACCGGCATGGCTCCCAAGGCCAAATGCTATGAATACACAACAATACTAGATCCGATTCTTTACTGCGAAAGTGTAATACCAAACATAACATATTACATTTAACTACTTTCTTAAGACAATAGGTACTACTTTCCTTTATACATCGTTCAGGTTACACATTTTTGTGTTTTGTTTTTATCCTGTGTGGAACAAAAGCGTTTTCCGTGAAGTGCGTCTTAAGGGGTATTTTCTTTTATTTTCTTATTAGGAAAGTTTGGCAATATATACAGGTAACAAAATACAGGCAAAATACAGTTGTGAGGAATTCATACGCAAAGGCACTACTTTATTTTGAGTCCGTATTAGTTAGGCAGTAATGTATTAATTCACAACTACTGAAGTGTGACAAGTACTCAGAAAAAGTACCAAGAAATATGTCAATCCTGCAAATCCCTTACCGTTCTGTTTCACTACATGCCCCGATAGATCGAGATCTAAATGCACAGGGGTTCGAATCACTGTTTGGCCAATAGTGTTTAAAAATAGATATCTTGACTTCTGCAATCATATATTGTTTTTAAATGTTATGATTAACATATATTTCAAATTTGAACGAAATCGGTGAAGAAATAAAGATTTTAGAAAATTCTACAGCTACACACATTACATAAATGATTACAGTGATTCGAACCTCTGTGCCTAAATGTAGCCTATAAGTCGCACTCGTGTACCTGTGATACCTCTATTGAGGGCCGGTATAGTCCCACCATGACACACGTAGCTGTAATAGTGTCCTTTGTATAGCACTGACACACTCATATATAACCTTTCTTTACAGTGTGATTGTACGCGGGACTCAAAATGTCAGTTATTTATTGCCCGCAAATTGCACTGCTTTCGCTTTGAGAAAGGTAACACTTTTTAACCCACTCGATTTACAGATAAACTCTGGCAGGTAATGGAAAACTTATATCGATTTAGGGCAGAGAGCTATCGGTGTGTGTGTATCTTATCTATGTATTGCGGCAGCTCATTCTTTTATCTCTTCACAGTACGCGGACTTTGATATTAATCGAACGCCTTGATTCTATTTGTGGAACAATCGTAGCTTAAAATGATTTATTGACCAAAACACAATTCATGTTTTCTTAAAGTCAAGACGGGTTTTTTTCTCAACGAGGTATAGTTGCTAAACAAGACATAATAAAGATTCATTATTTCTGCACCTCAGAATATGAATATTTAGGCTCTTGTTCCTTTCAAAACTTGATTCCGCATTAGAAAATATTTGAAAGGGCCAAAGGAATATTTGCAGTTTTAACTCGTTACTGTAGAGCGATCGATTCAATGCATAATACACGATGTTAATTTCATCTGCCTTTATGGCGAAATTATTGATATCATAACGATATTATTGTCCTCCTCTTTATATTAGTCTAATAATACGAACATTATATGATAGTTCCACAATAAGAATAATATTCATACGTTTTACGAGGTAATTGTGGTTATAGTGACGACTAATATTAATAATGATAATAGTTGTGATAATAATTGTGGGAATAATCATGTAAACAATTAAAACAACAAAGCGATATATATCCTCTCCTTTAAAAATGAAACCACGCAGCTCTATGGTTATTTCAACTCATTATACATATACGGCTATCCGTAGTATTAACAATGACTTGATAATGCTAAAGATACATGTCAAGCATACTACCCACGTACGGTGGTGTATATATAATCAGGGCCCTTATTCTCGGAACGTTCGTAACCCTACGAACTTCTTAAGCCCTCTTAACACATTTGCTACGATCAAAGTTAAGAATTCTTAGGGCTACGAACGTTTCGAGAATAAGGTCCCTGGGTCCCGTTCCATAAAGCGTTCGTAACGTTACGACATGCCGCAACTCTATAGTTTCTCATAGCCTTACGAATGTCGTAGAGCTACGAACGTTTTGTGGATCGGGATCCTGCTTACCTTAGTTACGTCTCACTCACGTCACTCTGACAATCTATTAAACGACATATATGTTTATAGTAACACTGTCAAATATAGATAAGAAATGTGCTTTGTCAGAGCTTGCTTCATGGGATTGTATCGACATTTAATTTTTGTCTATTACAATTGTCAAAAAATCGCCCCAAAGCGTAAACAGCGTGTTCAGAAAGTAACGGACATTACTGTCGGTCGTATGCGTCGCGTGTTCATGATATGATACTTTAAACGCTTAATATCTACTGCTCCCTACAGCATTACGTAAACAGTAACGGTTTAACAATGTCCAATTCTGATGTCGACCTTCGTAAACTCGGCCACACATCATACAGATTCTCGCGATATTCTTTTAACCAGTTACTTCCCAAAGCAGGCATGTGTACCTTTGCTGAGCATGTTAATTGAAAATACGAATCAGTATAGGAAACTGTTGGTATTGCCGTCATAATCATCCACCAATTGATACTAATTGATTGATCAGACTGTGAGATGCGATCTTTAAAACACATATCAACGGAAAATTTCAAACCAACTTACATGTTGAGGCCATTCTGTCACTATGTACAGTTACTTTCCAGCCAGTGTGTTGTCCGTCCGCCAACACCAAATGACCAGTAGCCAGTAGTGACCAGT
>VKKT01005006.1:70303-81487 GCA_008038995.1 Haliotis laevigata | reverse complement strand
TTAAATTAATGCACTCACTCAATATTAAGAAACACAACATAAAATAGGTCGGTAACTAAAAGTGCACAGTTCGATTTAGCATGATTATATTCAGTCAGCGACTAAAGGTTTAAATCAGTTTGAAACAGTGCTTCAGTGATATCAAGGCGTCGTTGTGCACGTGTTTGTCACTACGAATACGTAGATGGTCAAAGGATCAAAATCAGGATGAATGCAGGATTCGAACCAAGGATCATTGGATCCTCTGTATAGAATAATAAGGCGCATTAACCACTGAGCCACGAATGCCATCAATGATTTATTGCTGCCATGATCAAGATGACAACACCAGCTGAATGACTGGTTTTGAACTTACTACTACAGCTTACTGGTCCGATCCAAGCTCCTCTTTAAAGAAACAGACCAGGCATATTCAAAAGTTGTCATGAAACACCACAAAAAGAGAGAATTGTTTTCAGTTTCATAATGTTGTATTTTCAGAAAATCAAGCTTTGTTCACAGTAATAGAGGCCTACGTAAGATGATTCAAACACTTGTAGGGTTCAAGTGCGGACCCTAAATTATGTTTCTCTCTTTGCTGTTTACGCCGCACTCAACAATATTCCAGCTGTATGATGGCGGGCTGTCAATAATCGAAAGACAATGACGTACTATGACTAGAAAACACATAACACACTTAACCCTGATGTGTTGGTGATTCCCCGTGTTGTATGTGCGCACATCCGGGGCTTCTAAACTATTTCCGTTATCTACATCATTCATCGACAGCACTTGGATTGTTTGTGTGTTGTTTAACGCCGCTCACAGCATTATTCTAGCTGCACAACACATGCATCAGCAAAGTCTGACCACCCGATCCCGTCAGTCGTTTCTCAGGACAGTAATGGGTTGCTGAGGACGACTTATAACAAGGATCTCACAGGGTAATGTGAGTATTGATATGACAAAGTTTCACTGTGAACCGCCTGGCGCTACACAAAGCTCGTACAACGGGCTTACACATGATTGTTGCCAAAAAAGTTGGGCAAACCCTCAATACTATGTAAATATACAGCTTTGCAACCTATCGGGCTTACACGAAATAAGTGGCTTGCTACGCACCTGTTGACGATTTTGAAACCATTCAGTCAGCACCGTATTGAGTATTTTATGAAACAAACAGCAATATTCCAGCAAACTGTTCTGTAAATATATGTGTCTGTGGGCACTTTGAACCTAATAAACTGATTTCTCGTACACTCGGTTGTTTGCAAGCATGGGGTACAAAGAGCACATTTTGACCAAACATGGGGTAATCTGTTTATAATGATTTTACTGTCGTGGTTAGCACAGAAAAGCGATGCATTCTCAAGTGAGAATGACAAACTGATATTTTTATGCTTATAGCCGTTACATATGTGAACAATCATCTGAAACACGGCTGGTCAAATATACTCTTTCTTTACATGGCAAGGACAAGTTAAACAAAATAGAAACATGGTATTTTTACCAGCTTGCAAACCAAAGACGCATCACATACGATAACAAGTAACAAGTAAATGGGGTGGATGCAAAATATTTACAACAAACTTAAACAACAAACAACATTACGACCAAAGGGCATTACGTAAACAGCTGTAGGTGCAACAACTGGAAAGCCAGAGGAAAACACCAAAACACAAAGTTATTTAATGTACACTATGAAACAAGGATATTTACACTGAAGTCTCATTGAAGTTTTCGCGAGACGTCTTCGACAAAAGTGTGACAAACGGAGAATACAACCGATCAAAACAGTGGTGTTAACTATACAAGTGTTGTATTTCATCTCACAATCATGTTACCAGTTACAACCTCCTTGGATCTGTGCCTGCTGCGTCTCTTGGGTAGATGGGTCACTTCCTGGGATGATTTGACTGGGTACCCTTCACGACTTCTTGTCCTCTTCCCGCCACTAGTACTTCCGGTGCGCTCTAAGCGGCGCATATCGGAACGGAGGCGCACAGGAAGTATCACAGTCACAGCAGAGTTCAGGAGATTGCGCAGTTCACGGTTGATTGTGTTTCCGGTTCTCCGAACTGATTTTTTCAGATTTTGGATCCTTGAACCGGTCTTCGATTTCTATTGGCAACGATAAATCAATCGTTGATATCGCCTTGTAAAACCATAAAAGAACACTGGCTTTTCACAATTTCGAAATTCATTAAGCTACCCCAAATTTTGGTCGAAAGAATTGGCATTTGTATTTGTATTAACGATGAGCAGTTCAATGTTGACATTTAGCAGCATTGTCACAGGCGATGACAAATGAGTACTAGAGACCGCCTTTTGAGTATTCTGTTCTAACCTCTGCGAAATCCAATTTGGCCCATTGGCTTGAAACCATATGTTTCAAAACAAAAGAAGATCAAATATTTTATATTACAAAGTAAAACTCCCCTTTTCATTTTGAAGATATTTTCATATATTTAAGACCTGAACAACTGTTCAGTATGATAGTAGCCCCATTGGCCACAGCAGGTATAAACAGGTGTTGTTAAAACGTTTTTGAGTCTAAAATGGAAAACTGTCAGTTACCAGCAATCTGAAATGTAAACACGATCAAACTATATACAAATGTATATAGAGCTGACGCATAGATTCATAACTCCCATGGAGATTATATCTAGACACGCACTTCATTCGAAAAGTTAAATCCCTCGTCAGTAAACGGGAGTAGACTCTAAACGGGACTCGAGTCTCAAAATTATTCAGCAATAAAGGAAAGTATACTCTCTAACCAGTTGCTTATTATGGAATTGTTTTACCGACCGCTCTATCCATCCATGACCAAATCATGTCATTCCGGGACAAGCCAAATGGCGATTGCTTGTGCGTTACGAAAAGGGCGTTAGGTGACGAATGAATAAGATATTAAGCAATTAATATTATTGAATCGGTGTCCGAGAGACAATCGAAAATGTACGGATAAATAATGATAAGTGAGATAAAAATGGCGGAAAAGGGTTATTAAGGTCGATATTCTTGAGATATTCTGCTTCGTACTGATTTAAACAAATTGCTCACCTTTCTACTGGCCTTGCTTGTATTAGAGGTGTTAGGAGTTAAGTCCCTTTCCTTGGGAGGCTTTCTGCCGAAGTTCAGTTTCCGTTTAACACGTGACATGACCCGCTCTGGAAAAATATCAGTCATTGTGCATCAGTTCGTGTCAGTAATTATGCGATTCATAGAAGTCTATGGACTGCACATTTTGTATGGAAAGATATGTGTATTTACATAGCACACATCGTGTTCTTCTATGTATCTCGATGCATCGTATTGTCTATATAACAACATCACTATCCACATCGAAATGTATGGTGACATAGCAATACAATTTGTGATGAGGACTGTTTCGTACAACGAAAACTATGTAGGTATCCAGCTGAATGGAAATACTGGAAATAATTTCCGTACACCTATATGACAATAAACGCATGGAAAAGACAAGAAATATACTTAATAATACACATGACACCTGTCTTTCCAAGTGTTTATCTCATCTCATGGGCAGGCAACCTTTGACAATTAACTTTATTGCTGCTGAAATCATGAAAACATCAATATGGCCAGGTCACGTAAGGACATACACGTTATTTGACAAAAAAATCCCCACAAATATCCTCTATCAACTACACACCCGTCGTCCCAGTGCTGCTGCTGCTGTTGGTGCGGGGAGGGGTGGTGTTGAAGTGTCCGTTCCTCCTCCCAGCCTCATAGCCCCGTGTGATGCGGCGGCCACCGGTCATCCTTACTTGTGCCGCGACAGCGCCACCAGGGAGCGGGGACAGGTATACTGTGAAAGAAGACGGAACACAATCAGAACCTACTGCTGGGTGAACAGGTATCTTGAACACCAACACTGATATTGCTTTACCAACTGATAACGTCGCAGAATTCTGCTAAACACCGAAGACAAAATGACACCGGCCTGTGTTGAAGTCGTGATTGTGATGTCATATGTTTATGACGTCAGAAATGTGTCACATATAATATATAAAGGATTGACTGTGTATCTTTTGGGTTCAGTGAGGTTAAATCGAAGATCAAATCTGCAAACTGTATGAATCTGCTTATATATATCGTAAGTGCCAACGCCGCGATTATGTAAAAATACAACTCGGAAAACTGTGACGTCATTATTCTATGACGTCATCACAGTCGGACGAATCTCCGATGCCCGGTGTGCTCACACATGTAATGGTATGATGTAGAGATAATGACAGCCGGCGTTTCAGAAGGCGCGCCAGGTAAGAGTGGATGTAGATGTTTTATTCGTCAATGTAAAAATAACAATACTAGACTTTTATAGAGCCGAAATTGCAATATCTCCAACCCTTCATCGCTTGAAAAGTATCAAAATATTTTGTCTCTGAGACTACAATCTCAATTTCATTACGCGAGCTATGAAACAAGCGAGAATTTGTTTGAATAATAATACAAATATTTTACCTTGTATTATGCTGTTTCATACTGTCTATCACCACGAACACAACAGAAGTTCGAGTAAACGTACAAATTAGGCTTCCGGCCTGTAACTGGTCAGTTATTATCTGCCAATGTCGGTCAATCAAATTAAAGCAATGGCAGAACCATTATCTGCTAATTTTTCAAGTTAAGGAGAAATTCGATGACAAATGTAATTCAAACTGAAATGTGTAAGAGACTTTCATATCTGTGGAATAAAACAATATTTAAACGTACGGACGGACGGAGCCGAATACCATATCCCCCGCTTCGCGCTAAACGCGCGGCGGGGGATAAAAAATCATCGATAATTATAATTACTCCTATTACCATTGGTGATCATATGCTATACATGTATTCTAGCTGAACGCATACGCATAATACGTGTTAAATTATGGTAGAACATTAATTGAGTACATAAAGGAAGCAAAGAGATAGAAATAGTCTTTGATCAAGCTGTCTATAACAGATCAATACTGATCATTGTCGTTTGTTTTCTCCATTACACAGGCAGTAAACAGGTTTCAGGAGAAGGTTCCTCGCACTGCAAAGATCTTAGTATTAAGGCTATGGTATGTGTACTTGGAAAATGGAATTTACGATAGTCTTGCTGCTGAAAATATTCCTGTTTGTCTGCTTTGTTGTTTAACGCCTCATTCAGCAACATTCCAGATACACAGCGTCGGTCGGGAAATAATCGATTCTGGACCAGACAATCCAATGATTGATAAAGTGAAAAATAATCTAAGCAATTAGGATACAATGCCACGCACCAACCATGTCAGAGAGCCTGATCACTCGATTCCGTTAGTCATATATTATCACAAGCATGGTTTGCTCATACCAGTTCAAACTCAAACGTCTAAGTCTATAGTCATGGTGTTATCAGTTACCTATTAGACCCCCAAAGGTGGGGATACCTGCACTAATTCCATGACGCATTCCGGCCAGAGGTCTTGTTTCAAAATAATTTGTTGATGCCGTCAAAATCAAAATCTACAGTACATAGATACTGGATTTTCTTACTAATATGTTTACTATATTAATGTATCATTTTTAAGAGTCACCTTTAATGAAGCTGCTCTCACGCAACTTAAAAAAACAAGTTTGTATTTCAAGAATAAAATACAATGTCCCTTTTGCTAGTTAAATCATCAACACTGTCCTATCACATTCCATAGTCAAAGCGATAGTCTCACGCCTTGCATGAGGTTAGTTACCGGCTACCCAATATCCCCTTCTTATCGGTCGCTAAGACCGCCCTCCCTTGCTCCCCCTTCTACACTCGCCAACGTTCGCACCGGGATAATCTCGATAATCCAACTAATGATCGCGTGTTAAGAGGATCAAAGTCACGTGACGTAACAAGCGCGTGTGTTGCTATGTGACGTTGGTGTAGGAGCCGAGCTGTTACAATGGAGTAGTCAAACTGGAGGGACGAGATAGGACAGGTGGAACACGCACCGAGAAGCCCTGCAACAAACACAACCATGTCAGGTAGGATCATATTACTCTATTTTATTATAAGGACAAATTCAGGTGTATATGATCCGTGTAGTGGCTTGCTAGAATTTCAGCTTCATGGGTATTAGGTTTATATCAACGAAACCCGATACCACTGAAGGGTAGTTTTGATAGTGTGATTAATTGACGGACCAAGTCGACGACTGCTCGGCAAAGGTCTTGTCTGATACGAGTCAATAAAACTAAACTGATATGAGTCGATTAAAGTAAATCACTGGACCATGTAAAATATCCGGTTACAGCCATCATAACATATAAACGTAACTAATAATGAAATTAAGAATGATCATCTTTTAATTGTTGCCATTGCTTGTTATACTGTACATAACAATTCTAGACCTGTGAATTGCACATGAGACAAAATCATGACTCTAATACATGCATTCGCCATTCATAATTAAGTTTCAGCGAGTTAATTAAAATTTGTAGGAGTACCAATAACACTGTTGATATCATATCATATAGCAAATCAACAAACATACACTCCGATCAAATTCAGTGTTTTGCTAATTTACTATGACTCTCCCAAGCAATGTACGACTCAAAAGATCAATAGTACTGATTAATTGAACAGACGCACTGACAAAACTGTCAGGTAATATCGACTGATTGAAATGCTATCTGACAATCTACATTAATGTTTTATAAACCCCCCTAATCTCAGCTTATGTTGTGGTAGCCGAGAAAAGGTCGCGACGTCGTCCCTGTAGTATATTATCACTACTGCAGGAATCCATACCAACAATAATGATGTAAGATTGTAAACACAACAGCTAAAGGCTTAAATAATAAATAACGTCGTAAGCAACAAACTCACACACAACGTCCCAGATGTGACTGTAGATTTGAAAATCTCAACTGGTGTATTTCAAAGTCCCCGTTCACATAGCAAATTTAACAGATTGATTATATCTATATGGTTGAGAAAAGATATTCGTGTTTTAGAAACTGGTGTATAAAATATATCTGTCCAGATACACAGCTCAATATTGTGTTCGAAATCCACTCGCTCAAGACATACTTCAAAGGTGAAAGTGCTTCTGAGAACCGATAAGAGCCGGTGTCTGACATTAGACAGATCTGGTAGTAACTCGACACACTCAACATTTCGAGTACGATCGTGAAAGCCTATTGCATTTCTAACAAGTCATCAATGACATATTTAAATCAACCGCTCCTGTCAGTTAGGACAGGTTCATTCAACAACAGTACATATTCTTTTGACAAATTTCCCGTCAATATGCATTTACTGGACAGAGAATACAAACATCCTTGAAGACTGACTCATCAATGTATCCCCGGCACGGCCAGCCCTGGCCGCCAACAACCCCTCTCTTCACATGGTTCCCTGCCCCAACAAATATAATCAATACATGGGTCTACGTGGGTGCCGGGTGTAAGGGGTACTGACGGAGGGGGTAGGGTGGGGGGATTAGTTAAGCCATATCGCCTCCATGTTTGTCAAACATTGATTACCACTGTCAGACCTCATTTCATAACAGCTCTTACGACTTCTGAAGTCTGCAACGATGTCTTTGCTTTACAGGAGGAACGAAGCCAGTGCGAGTCGAGGTAGTTTCTTCTTTATCGTACATCTATCATCTCACACAACATAACCTGCATAGTAGATATTAATTGGGCGGTACGTGTATGTGTGTATAGTCCTATAGCAGTCTGAAGCAGTCTCAGACCATCCATGCCTACTGCGAACAGAGGGACATTACTGTACCGAGATGCTCCAGCACACCCATGTGTACATACCGACATGTTCGTCATGCATGTTCATGATATTAACGCCATTCTTTTTCTATAGAAGTAGACGAGACGGAATCGCGTGGAGAAGGTTTCCCTGACAAAGGTAGAAAGGATGCACGAACAGACTCACCATTAACCCACAATGTCGTGCATTTACACGTGTTTCTTTTGTTGAATAATCCTTTTCTGTTGGTTGACTTGTACCTATTACCACTCGTTACTCTAACATAGTGTTTGAATGAAGACAAGGAACTACTAACCCCTCTTACACATAACCCGTTTGGAGTGTTAAAACAGCATGTCATTAGATCAGTAATCAATATACATTCGAGTGCTAGTGTACTGTGTAGCCTGTGTAGTTCAGTCTAACCATCCCAGTATATACATGGCCTACATGACGTACCCCACATAATTCAGTCCAACCACCCCGGTATATACAGAGCCTGCATGACGTACCCTACGAGTGTCAGTCCAACCATCCCGATATATACAGAGCCTGCATGACGTACCCTACGAGTGTCAGTCCAACCACCTCGGTATATACAGAGCCTGCATGACGTACCCTACGAGTGTCAGTCCAACCATCCTGGTATATACAGACCCTGCATGACGTACATCACGAGTGTCAGTCCAACCACCCCAGTATATACAGAGCCTGCATGACGTACCCTACGAGTGTCAATCCAACCACCCCGCTTTATACAGAGCCTGCATGACGTACCCTACGAGTGTCAGTCTAACCATCCCAGTATATACATAGCCTACATGACGTACCCCACATAATTCAGTCCAACCATCCTGGTATATACAGAGCCTGCATGACGTACCCTACGAGTGTCTGCCCAACCATCCCGGTATATACAGAGCCTGCATGACGTACCCTACGAGTGTCAGTCTAACCATCCTGGTATATACAGAACCTGTATGACGTTCATCACGAGTGTCAGTCCAACCATCTTGTTATATACAGAGCCTGCATGACGTACCCTACGAGTGTCAGTCCAACCATCCTGGTATATACAGAACCTGTATGACGTACATCACGAGTGTCAGTCCAACAAGCCCAGTATATGCAGAGCCTGCATGACGTACCCTTCGGGTGTCAGTCCACCCAGTCCGGTATATACAGAGCCTGCATGACGTACCCTACGAGCGTCAGTCCAACCATCCCGGTATATACAAAGCCTGTATGGCGTACCCTACGAGTGTCAGTCCAACCATCCTGGTATATACAGAGCCTGTAAGACGTACCCTTCGGGAGTCAGTCCAACCACCCCGGTATATACAGAGCCTGCATGACGTACATCACGAGTGTCAGTCCAACCACCCCGGTATATACAGAACCTGTATGACGTACATCACGAGTGTCAGTCCAACAAGCCAAGTATATGCAGAGCCTGTATGACGTACCCTTCGGGTGTCAGTCCACCCAGTCCGGTATATATAGAGCCTGCCTGACGTACCCTACGATTGTCAGTCCAACCATCCTGGTATATACAGAACCTGTATGACGTACATCACGAGTGTCAGTCCAACAACCCCAGTATGTGCAGAGCCTGTATGACGTACCCTTCCGGTGTCAGTCAAACCACCCCAATATCTACGAGTCTACATGATGGGATGGGGATACGGCAGCTGAAGATTATGTTTTTCTCGCGTGCGTCTTTGAGTTTCGATGGTTCGTCGGTTAGGTAAGGTAAGGTAATCAGCCTGCAGAGTATTGACTGATTAACACTATCTGTTCTGTGAAGTGGTTACACCAACGGCTGATACTGACAGAGTCGTCATATAGTGTGGTAACCAGTTAACAGGTTACACTTCGGAAATCTACTTCATGGCGTCCATGGGGTATTCGGCGCCCTACTTCCGTAGCATCACATGGAGACTTGTAGGATAGCAGAATAACGTCGCCTACAAGCAACGAACACCGTTGGCATAGTTATAAGAAATGCTGCTGCATAATAAGTCGATTGTACGATTTGGCAATATCTTGAGCAGGTGTTGATGAATCACGACTAAACAGCGATGACATCAAGTGTTCGGGAAGTATTACAGCATCACATACAATAGTGAAACACTGCTTATTTGGACTGACTGGCTGACTGAGTTTGGTTTTACGCCGCTTTTAGCAATATTCCAGCAACATCACGGCGGGGGACACCAGAAATGGGCTTCACACATTGTACCCATGGCTTATTTGGAAGGATCCGTTCCATTAAATCAGTCCAAAGTAACTTTGTCCGGAATAACGAATTATTGTTACGGAATGGTAACGTAATTGTCGAAACGTATTTAGACAAGTTGCAACCTCCAGTTTAGTTCAGATCAATGAACTCATTTATCACTGTCATTATCATATATTGATATAAGTTACGGTTACCGGTGATACACTAAACATCTACCCATAGCAATCGATCCGGGTGCATTCCTATGAGCCTTGATAAGTTCGTGAGAGATAATCAATACACGTACTGTAACATTCACGATTAACACTTCTACAGTTGCACACTTAGACACGCAACGACGGGGAGCGAAAATCAAATATCCCGCACCCGTAACACAGTGGAACAAACTGATATCAGCTGTCCGAGGACACCGTGAATCAGTGTCGCCACACGTTAGAATTATTTTCACAGTAATAACACCATC
This sequence comes from Haliotis laevigata, assembly GCA_008038995.1. Lineage (NCBI taxonomy): Eukaryota > Metazoa > Mollusca > Gastropoda > Lepetellida > Haliotidae > Haliotis > Haliotis laevigata. The sequence continues at coordinate 71,074 of VKKT01005006.1, read as the reverse complement.
TTTAAACCGCCAACTTACGACTAAACATACAATATGCCGTGAATGTCAGACATCCGGTGAATGGGACAATCTTGCAGTTACGATTGTCGGAAACACCTATTATATGTATATACTTATGGTTGCTGTTCTATGTTCAAAACGTTTTGTGACACAATGCTCTTGTCCCCCTTTCCTTGACACAGCACAACCACAAATTGGGTTGTCACGAATAGCGACAGTCGACGTCCAACCACGCCTGAACACACACTTACCCAAGATTTAAGAAGCCTTTGGACTTTTGAAGAGATTGAATGTAACAATGATTTTTGTATTGACTTATGTCAGACACGCAAGAAGGACATGGCCGATGAGCAAAGTACAAACACACCCCACACCCCATCCCCACCCCCCAAAGTCATTGGAAGTGTGTGATAAGGGTATCCGAGTGAGTGAGTTAGTTACATCACGGTATCGGGTTGATGTGAAAGGAACGCCCGACTTGATAAGGTTCACGGAAGTACGTAACATAACCATACCCCGTGAGAACAAATCACCACAATCTCAACTAGACATTGTATAATCTGCATGTTCGTAATACGTATACATGTATCCTCTCTCGTGTGTGAGTTCACGATGAACTTACTCACGTGTTGTGTACGGCGTTAAGACCACAGGTTGGAATATGGATGACGCCTGTCATGAACATGCAAACTTATCAATACCATCAGGGCTATTGGTTTTGTTATTGCCTTGACTTGAACGATATCTCCGTGTGAACTAATGAGGTTAACA
>VKKT01004998.1:249812-262012 GCA_008038995.1 Haliotis laevigata | reverse complement strand
ACAGTAAGTTGGAACTTACGTGGGCACGGCTTTTGGGACTAAAAATGGGGATGGCTTGGTTTTGTTATATATACTGCTATATGACTAGTATGTCTTACAAAAAGTAACTGCTCACCCTTAGATGTTATTGAGTGCGTATGGTTTTACGCCGTGTTTAGCAATATTCAAACAATACCACGGCGGTGGACACCAGAAATTGGCTTAACACATTGCACCCACGTGGGGAATCGAACCCGGGTTTCCGTTGTGGCGAGCGAATGCTTTTACCACTAGGCTACCCCACCGCTCCCTTGATATGGCACATTCTCGGTGTGTGAGAGGACAGCTTGGCGTTTTCTTCCATGTGCTGTACACATGAATGCGATAGCGTACTCCAATCAAACGCATACATAACATCTGGGGCGTGGTACTTGAAGGTGAAACATTCAAGTGTGATGGGTTTTACGCCGCTTTCACCAACATTCAAGCAATATCATGGCAGGGGAAACCATAAATGGGCGCCCCTCTAACATTAAAGAGTCGTTTGCGAGAACGCACACACGCACGCAGCAAACTACTTTAGAACTCGCAGATGCCCTTTTTATGCTGTTTTGGGTAAAAGTTTCTTTCGATTTGCCTTTATTTCGGTATAGGAAAATAGTTCCTCCTCAGAATTTAAATTTGGACTTTAAGAATGCTTAAAGTGATCACAGTAAGGACGATACGGGCATGATTAATATATTCTTTTGTATTTCATAAACGTTCCAATATACTAGTAATCTGTGCACAGCCTTTCATGCCTAAACATATACTGAACCACAAAAGAAACGTTGCTTTTCAAAACCAAACGCAAGATTTTGTTCTTACAAAATGGTGTTTATATTATGACTGTATCGTTATGTTCAAATGTTTTTCAATCCAAATTGACAGTCATTACCAACATAAGTGTGTTTTCTGATGAAAAAGCATATCGACCAAACGCACCCATAAGGGGACGTGGGAAAAGGTTCCGTATGACATTCATGAAAATGAAAATGCACGTGCATATCGTGACAACCCTACGATGAAAGCGAGTCCTAAACTCGCCCGAAATCATTTTTGTTTTGACACAATCGCCATGGCACGACTTCCGAGAGATCAGAGGAACCAAGTCTTGGGACTATTGCAAGTTGGCCAGACTGCACGGAGGGTACCGCCAATCATTAACTTCATGTTAGGACCATCTACCGACTGCAGGAGTGGCATCGGGTCACTAATAGCATCCTAGACCGTCCAGGCAGTGGGCGACCTTCAGTAACATCACAACGTCAAGACCGACAGATTGTGCGCAACCATCTGCAGGATGGCTTCCCCAGAGCGACGGAAACGGCACGCCAGACCATAGGACTCACAACAGACCCATCAGTGCCGATACAGTGCGTCGACGTTTGTGCGGAAGCAACCTCTGCTGTCACAGACCATATTGTAGTCCTGTCCTCGCCGCTGTCACTGCCAAAACCGACTGAAATGGGCAACTCAGCATCGCAATTAGCGTTATCGACAATGGAGAACTTTGCTCTTTTCTCATGAAAGCTGATATTGTGTTTCGACAGTCGATGGCAGAGTGAGAGTACGGCGAAGGCACTGTTTTCCAATTAGTGTATTGTTGAAAGAGACTCGTGGGGTGGTCCAAGCATCATGGTGTTGGGTGAAACCGGTCTGAACCAGATAGTGGTGTGGTGTTCCGGAATCTTGGTCCACGATGAGGAAATGACTTGACAGCTGCTCGGTATGTTGATCAAGTCGTAAGACCCCACGTTGTACCACATTTTGGACGCTACAGAAATCACATCTTCCAGCAAGTCAACGCCCACACTACCAGAGTAAAATTGTGCCTCCTAAGACAACATGGCATCCAAACCCTACAAGAACCTGCACTCAGTCCGGATTTGAGTCCAATAGAACACCATTTGGACAAGATTCAAAGAAGACTGAATGATCTCCACCCAAGGCCGACAACTGCTGCTGGACTCGAACAGGCACGTCACTGAGTATGGACCCAAGTGCCTATGGCCTTCCTCAATGGGCAAATTCATTCCATGTACAGACACTGCAACACTTTCATTGATGCGCATAGTGGCCACCACACACAATACTGAATTTGGGGTATCTTTTTGTGATTTTGTTTATGTGAACTCTAAATGCGATTCCCAAAAATGTGTTATTCAAAATTGTCAAGTTTGAACTCAATCCTCTGTTTTGATTGTTAATTAGAGTGAATTAAAGTGTGTGCTTTAAGAAACTGTTATCGGTGAGACATTTCTTTTGTAGTTCAGTATACATCATTGGCCATATTTTATCTGAAACATTTGCAGGTTATGCATAATTCCCTTTGAAATCTTAATCATAGAAAATAAACCATATAAATGGACTTATGATAATGAGTATCCAGAATACTGAACACAAAATATATACTGAGGGAAACAAATAAGGGAACACCACTTCATGGCAGTGTTCCTTTATTTATTCTCAGACTTCCTCCCACAATGCTATTCAAAGCTGGTGATGAAAACTGGAAAATATTAGAGGAACGCTTGAATTTTCCTGTGTTCCCCTATTTGTTTCTCTCAGTATATTTTGACTTTAACAATTACATCCGACAAGTGTAAATTGGCATGGCTCCCAGTCTGAATGCTATGAATACACAATGCCACCTGGAAAATGGTTAATTGTAACATGTTCTATGAGGGTTTACACTTCCTCAGTAAACTACAGGTTCTAGTAGAGGCAAGTATCCGTTCACTGATAAAAAAAAAAATAAAAAATAAAAAAAATATAATAAAAAATGAAAAAAAATCCTGGATCCGCCCATGTTATATAATTGAAACAATGCATTAAACCATTAAATTGGTCTTGCCTGTCAGCCATGTGTGCTAAAAAGTGTCTCTTTAACAATAAAAACAGCAAACACGCATTAAAACAACCCTTCAGTTTATTCTCATTGCATTGTGGGGATAGATCCACATTAGCCCAGTTAAAATATCAACATGTTATAAAAATACACCTATATGAAATCGAACACATTTGCAGACTGACACTTTACGAGAAGGAACACATGCATTCACAGAATCACAGCCATCATCTCCTTTCACAGAGATTATCACACAATTCTAGTCTAATACTTTACTGATAAAACATTCCATTCAGTCAAAAGAATATGTCACCTTAAAAAGTGAGTTCATGTAGAGTTGAATCTTAGATTAAATGAACGTCTTTAAAATAATCTGCCATTTCTTAGTCAGTGCACATACAATATGCATATTATCACAGGCACTGTTGGTGACAAGACACATTCACCAAATCCGTAACAGAAAAACATAATATTTCAGTTTTCTGTTATTTAAGTTCTGGCAATGTTGTCATAGAAACCAAAATGACAAGGAACCGTTTCCAAGAGGTGAATCAATTCTTGTAGTTAATAAATATACCGTGGCCTTATAGTTTTCAGGTCAGAAATACTAGTATCTCAAACATGTTATAATATTCTGAATGTGGATGAAATAAAAGCATGGAATGTATTGATATTTAATTGAACAGAGCAATGATAAACCATTATATCTAATATAAGTGAAAGTTTGATAAAACATGGGCACTAAAATAAGTAATGTTTCAAAATCTTACTCGATAAAATGGACGTCTACATAGCAGACATATTGTGCACAGACCATCAGTCAATATTTGTAGTCATCATCAATTATATTAAACATCATGACACGAAATGCAAAATGACCATAATTATTCTAACTACGAATACGGCAGCTATCATGCCCCAAAAACTATTCGCTTCCTACCGAGTTGAACATATTGCAACAGCGTCATCTAACACTATATTTCTGTTAGGACTAGACGTAAATGTAGTTCCCCAATAATACAATGTATTTCTCTAATGATAAAGTGCTTTCAAATGACTCATTGTTCCACACATACTGGAAATGTCAAGTTTTGAGCATCAGGTGATATTCTATAAACGATGCTCATTGATAGTGAAGTGATGCAGTCTGTCTGTGAAATGGTCGCTGCAGGTCCAGAAGGTGGGTTCATGAGGATGATTGTATCACAGGCGAGAAACTCGCTTCTCGAGGGACTTCAGTTCTTCCATGATTGCAGGAGGCAGGTCTCCATTTACCTGCTCGTCAAAATACTTGTAGATGGCGTTGACCTCCTTCTGCCAAAATTCAGCAGGTAGGCGGAACAATTCCTGAAGATCTACAGGCTTTTCAAGACCACTGAGGTTTAAAGAGTCCGATTTGGGAATGTAACCAATGGCGGATTCATTTGCAATGTCCTCTCCGTCCACTCGACGGAAGATCCAGTCCAATACACGGGCATTCTCGCCAAAACCTGGCCACAGGAATTGTCCGTTGTCACCCTTGCGGAACCAGTTAACATGAAAGATCTTGGGTAGTGTTTCCTGGCGCTCCTGGAAACTCAGCCAATGTTTCAGATAATCCCCAAAGTTGTACCCGAAGAATGGACGCATGGCAAAGGGATCGTGCATAATTTGTTTGGCTGCAAAATAAAACAAATGAATTAGGATTTTGACATAGTGCTGCAATTTTGGAAATTTTATCATGAAACTGTTGCAAGGACATAAAAATACCTAAAAAACAATAACGTTGCTTGAACAATATTTCTGTCACGTCAGCTTCATACGGGATGAACAGCTTGAAGTGATGCAGATCTGATTCTACAGTGGCCTGCTAGGAAAAGTGAGTGAGTTTCACTTTACGCCACTTTTAACAACATTCCAGCAACATCACGGCTTGGGACACCAGAAATGGGCTTCACACATTGTACCCATGTAGGGAATCAAACCTAGTCTTCTTAATGACAAGTGAACGCTTGAACCACTAAAGGCTACGACTGCCTCTTGCTATGAAGATCCGTTCGTCATCAGGGTACAAAGTCACCTTCAGGGTGATGACACTGCATGGATGAAGCTTGTGACCATGTTGGTGCTGATAAAAGTGGTTTGTGCAATCAGTGGACATATGATTATAGGTTTTGCCTTCTGGTTCAAGCTGATTTTGGTACCTTATACAACTGATCGAAACACCTTCTAAACTCGCTTACATTTGTGCTCTGCGGCGGCTGTGGATTCAGATCTCATGGCGGCACCAAGGAAGACACCATGTTGCCAGTTGAAAGACTCATAGACCAGCGGAACTCCTGTAGACAAAAGAAAATGTTGAACATAATGAAAGACTATCACTATTGAGTGAACAGACCTACTGACGGAAAAACAAATACTGTGAAACAGGAATATCATTATTATCATGGTTCATCACAAGTTTATAATTATGTTTATTTGTTGATTAACACTGCTCTCAGCAATATTCCAGCTATTTGACAGTGCCAGTAAAAAGTCGAGCCTGGACCTGACAATCCAGTGATCAAGAGCATGAGCAACTGATCCACGCAACTGAAGTATAATGACATGTGTCAACCAAGTCAGCGAGCCTGACCACCCGATCCAGTTAGTCGACGGGGTTGCTGAAGACCAATTCTACCCCTGATCTTCATGGGTTTTATCATTAGAAATGTTAATATTTATGATTACAGAATCTGATAATCAACCACAAAGGTTCTTACCTTCTGGTCTCCTGCCCCCGAAGATGATGGCCTCTATGGGCACACCCTCAGGGCTCTCCCAGGCAGGGTCCATGATTGGGCACTGTGAGGCGGGGGCACAGAACCTGCAATATGCAAATCATACAGGTCAATAAACAAGGTCAAGGTCAGTGCACTCAGCTATATGATGGTAGCATGTATTCATGTATATAATTGAGTCCAGAGATTGATATTACAAGCATGCTGTCATCAACCAAACCATGCAGTATGTCCTGAGATTTTATGCTTCTAAAGTATAGGTTTTTGTGGGCCCTTTTAAAATTGGAATCTGCTGAAGGTCAAGGCCAGGAAAGAGACACAGGTGTCAGACAAGGGTCACTAGATTCTCTTAAGCCACAGTCAGTAACATTCACACTATCACAGTGACCAGGTCACAGTGACCTTTAAATTATCGGACAACGGACGAATCTGACTACCGGTGACCGCTACAAGAAATCCCCCCTAACACATGCCAAAGTTGGGGTCAGGACTAACCCAGAATCCCCTTGGAATGAGAGTAAGGATCAACAGTCTACTGGACAGTCTGAGGAGGAATACAGTAACATCCTTACCGGGAGTTGGGGTGAGCTGCTGACTTGCCGCTATCCTTCTTCCAGTCTTTATCTCCCAGCCACGACTCTACTTTGATATCATCAGTCATCTCATCCTCCAAGCCTTCCCAGAAGAACCCTCCATCACGTGTCTCCGCCACGTTAGTGAATACTGTGTTGGACTTGATTGTCTTCATGGCATTTGGATTGGTTTTCATGGAGGTACCTGATGAGGGAGAAACATATTAAATACATGGATAAACAGCCAAGAAAGTGCATTTCTAAAAATCGGTCAAAATTTAGGTGCAGAATTCTTTTACACATCAAGCACATGCATAGATGCACTTATATGATTGGTTATTTCATATTCACCTTTATGCAGAATTAGACATAAAAAAAACAATATTTCGTATTACTCTGAAACTGAAAATCATTTTTATCAAAAAGTGACAAAGATGCCCACCTGGTGCAACCCCGAAGAATCCAGCTTCAGGGTTAATGGCTCTGAGCTTGCCATTGTTGTCGAATTTCATCCATGCGATGTCGTCCCCAACACAAGTGACCTTGTAGCCAGGCAATGAAGGGGTCATCATGGCAAGGTTGGTCTTGCCACAAGCGCTGGGGAACGCAGCCGCCATGTATTTCTTCTCTCCCTTCTCGTTCTCGATGCCCAGGATCTGACCAAACAAACACCTACAGTCAGCAAGGTAAACACACTGGGGGTAAAAATGGAATGACCTCAAATTGTTTGGTAATGTCGTCAGTGAGTGGGCGGGTGTATCTGGCTTATCAATGCTCTCAACAGTATTTCAGTTACATCACATGTGAAGCCTTGTATGAGGATAGCCATGTCTGAAAAACGCATAACTTTCTGGCAAGACCCATGTTGTTTGCAAACTAAGAAACTCAAAAACATCAGCTACAGTAAACACTGTTTATAACGAACCAGCTTAAAACAAAGGGACGGATATATTTGGTTTTTTTCCCAAAACCATTTCCTCCATATCTGATTCAAAATTTTGTGTTCGTTTAAGCCGCAGTATACTTTAGGGCAGAGGTTCAGATTTCTCACAAACTGAACAGATCACTTGAGGTCACACAACTCTGTGAGTGTGAGTGAGTGTGAGTGAGTGTGTGAGAGGTAGATAAAGAAATTCACATTGGGTGGAATATTGACACTGTTCTATTTTCGTCTAATCATTTTGTAAGTAAACTTGGAATGTCACATTATAAGAGTGTTGGTAGTGGTAGGGTGGAGTCATGGAAAGTTATTTTATATTTGGTTTGGCCATGAAGAAAGAATACAACAAATGGGCATTGTCCACAGGATTGACCAAAGTCGCTGACCCACCCCTGTACAATCACTGACCAGCCTCTACCACAACGACATCAACCTACCAGCATGTGTTCTGCAAGCCAGCCCTCTCTTTTGGCCAGGATGGATCCAAGACGCAGAGCAAAGCATTTCTTGCCAAGGAGTGAGTTTCCTCCATACCCACTGCCAAACGACGCGATCTCATTCCTTTCTGGGATGTGGGCCACCAAGGTCATTTTGGGGTCACATGGCCAGTTATTTTGGAGAGGTTCTGCAAAGATAAGTTAAGGAATACAATATTTGACACATATCTAAAGTAAGAAGTATCTTAGCTTTGGATTTGTGTGCCTTTGTACACAACAATCTTAGCGCTAATGTGATTGTGACTCCCATACCTTAACATTGACTTAGGACAGTGTAGCAAAAGGGTTAAATTGTACAATAGCATCACGTTCATTTGTGTAAGTAAGAACAATTTGTAAAATAGAATTTGTAAAAGAACATTTTGCATCAAAAGTCATTTGATCGGTTCACAAATATATAAACTAGAATAGAAGAAAAGCTGTCAAGTTGAATGTAAAATGTGAAATATCCCTTCGCAAATTCATATCGTCTTTCTCCCTAGGAAGACTCCTTGGATTGATTGCTGTATTTGGTGATTTGCATCCACCTTATTGTGTAGTGTTCTTTCTAGATTCTTTCTGTTTACAATAAACAGTAAAGTTTTAATGTAAGCTGTGTTTATTAATGTTTCAGATAATATTTCTAGCATTAAACTATCTCAACAGGTACTTACTTGTCAAGGGCAGAGGTCGTCCCACGGAGTGTAGACACTTGACAAAGTCTTCATCGTTCAGGGCACTGAGTACTTTCGAACCCATTCTGGTCATGATTCTCATGCTGGCTACMACGTAGGCTGAGTCAGTCAGCTGGACGCCGATCTTGGACATTGGGGAACCGATKGGACCCATGCTGAACGGAATCACATACATGGTACGCCCTGGGAACAATAGTAAGACATTACATTGAGTAAGTACAGTTCTGTGAAGCTTTTACAAATATTCCAACATTATCACAAATTACGCTAGAAATGGGTTTCATGCATTGTACCAATGTGGGGAATCAAACCCTGGTCTTCAGCTCGATGAGAGAACTCTTTCACCWCTAGGCTACCCAACCGCCCCYAATATATTAGAATCATCGACTGTCTAASAACAACATTACCCATGACCACACAGTTCTGATACATACACTTTTCAAATAAAGTTGAAGTGTGCTTTAACTTCTTTTCATTAGGATTCATCAGGTTACCTTGTCCATATAATTTTATAAACATTCCTCCATATCAAATTCCAGAATACTGAGCGACCATGGTAACTTCGATTGGCAAAGAGAAATATCACTTTATTCAGATATTCCCCAAAGATTAAAGGAACTCCTCAATAATTCTTCAGACTTGTCGTCCATGATGAATGTGCAAAGTGCTGACAAACGAAGAAATTTTGATTAGGGCGGGAATTAGGACCCATAAGGATAAGTGTCTGTCTTGTCCAAGGGAAGCAACTCTGCATAGAATTGCTGCATCATACACCATCAAGCCTCTTATTCTAGCACATCAGGCATTAGATCTAAAAGATCGGGTTTTATGTAGCTTTTAGCTATATTCCAGCAATATCACGGTGGTTGACACCAGAAATGGGCTTCACACATTGTACCCATGTGGGGAATATTGGCATGATGAGCGAATCTTTTAACCACTAGGTTACCCCACTGCAATTATACCCAAAGGCCAAATTATATTTTGGCAGGTTCTGTCATTCACCTACCTTTCATGCAGTCAGGGAACCTCATGTTGAGCTCATTGTCCATGTCCTCCGGCGCCATCCAGTTGCCTAGCTGGCTCTTGGCACCATACTTGGTACTTGGCACCGTATCCCGTTGTTCATCCGTCGATATGTAGGTCAACTTCTCAACTCTAGCGACATCTGCTGGATCCGTCCTTGCCAACCAACTGTAACCAACGTAATTCTCGTTACTACCTGACAGTGTTTGTATGTCTGGTTGAGCCTGGTCAGTGCTACTATGAAAGTACTTTGGTTATACGATGGTGTAACATAAATGTGTGTTTGTTGTTTAACGATGCACTCAACAATATTCCAGCTATATGGCAGGCTCTATATAATCAAGTCTGGACCAGACAATCCAGTGATCAACAGCATGAGCATCGATCTATGCAACTGGAATATGATGACATGTGTCATCCAAGACAGTGAGTCTGGCAACCGGATCTGGTTAGTGGCCTTTTACGACAAACAGGGGTTGCTGAAGACCAACTCTAACCCGGATCATCACAAGTGTGACGAGAGTGGGAAGCATAAAGTGAAGCCGTCGGAGACGTTTACTTCTTTGATGAAACCGAAAAGCATTGGACTGATGTTGACAAACCCAGAAACAGAAACAGAAAGAACCAAGGCGCCGTTAACCCCTTTTGGTACAGGAAATGCAGATGATTGTAAAAAAAATAATTTAGAGGATGAGTTCAGGAGCTTATGTATCAGTGCACTGAAAAAAATGACCTTCCCTAATGCATGTCATATTTTGGGATGACCCTTCACGTTCTTTGATACATTTTTCACGACCATACCAGACAATATGATAGGAAAATTGCAAAAATACTTTATATTCTATTATAAATTGTTCATTTTTCCATGAGCCCAATCTCAAAAGTGTCTACTAGTTTATATAACCTTCCCCATGAAACTGTGATATTTTGGGGTGATCCTGTCCTGATTTTTCCTGACAACCCATCACATTCTCACTGACTCAAGAATGTGTGCAGAGCTAATCAATGTGCGACCTACCAGTTGTCATATTTCGGTAGGCTTTTGAGGATGCCATCTTTCTGCAGCATGTAAGTAAGAAGCTCACTCTCCCGATCGGAACCATCACAGATGTGCAGAGTGTCGGGCTGGCAGAGTCGGGCGTTCTCCTCGACGTAGTTGCGGACTCTGTTGGGGAGGTGTTCCAGATCGCCATAGATCACCTGGAAGCTGCGCCGGGGGGCATCAAATATGGCCCTGTTCTTGATGGAGGGCGACTTCCTCAGTGCACATGAACTGAATCTGTTGAAAGTGAGTGAGAGTTAGTATTCTGGTGTATGACAAACATGCATTAAGTGTAGTAAGTGCTTTATCCATTTACAAACATTCTGAAGTCAAAATTTGAGAAAAAAAGCTCAAGAGCATGAACATCGATCTACGCTATTGGGATCAATGTCATGTGTCAACCAAATCAGCAAGTCTGACCACCTGATCCCGTTAGTCGCCTCTTACGACAAACATGGGTTACTGAAGATCATTTTTAACCCGGATCTCCATGGGTCCCATGGCACATTCCCAGAAAGAATATTCTGCAAATTACTCAACATACCGGCCACCCAAGAACCCTCACTCTCCAAAACTTGACTGATAACACATCTGTTCAGCCAAGCCTATTGAATCACACTGTATAGATGTTGGACTCAAAGCGCTTTAGACCCAAGCTTATCTGATATTAGCACAATATAAATGTTTCTATGTATGTATGTAGGTATATGTATGTATGTATGTATTTGTATGTCTTTGTATGTATGTATGTATTTGTATGTATGTATGTAAGTTTGTATGTATGTATGTATGTAAGTTTGTGTGTATGTATGTAAGTTTGTATGTATGTATCCGTGTATGTATGCATGTAAATTACCTACTACTGACAAGTCTAAGTGTTCAAACTAGCAATTGTAAAACAACCAATTCTGGACTCATTCAATGATTGATATTAGGAACAAAATCCACACATTTAGGGTATGACTACACACAACACCACAATTCATTAATTTGGACCATCTCATCCGACTGATACTGACCACTTGCCCTTTTCTAAACCAGAAATCAACTGGACGTTCACATATCCAGTCTGCGAAATGAGTCCAACACCTACCAGGTAACTGTCACTTGCCGATCTATTTCAGGTGATGGTTGTCATGACAACCATCAGACAACAGTCAATTGGTTTAGCATGTTTGAGATAATCCTATGACAACAGTTCTGAATGAGATGGTACTACTTGAAGCACAAACAGCCTCTACATACAATTTACAATACTTTGTGATCAGGTAATTGACAATGATGGCTGGCAATTTCCATGAACATGCTATTATCTTCTATACACATGCTATTAATATACAATATTGCTGAGTGCGGCGTAAAACTAAACTCACTCACTCACTATTAATATACTTTTCACACAAATATAAAACCCATTGACGTCGTTCGAACCAAATTATAACATCATCACATGAATGATATTACATAAAATTTTCAAAGCATGAACATGAATATTATTCCTTCAGTATAAAAATGTAAAAGAAATTAAACACAAACACTCAAGCAATAACACTTTATTCAAGCATGTTGAGGTTATTCTTCAAACTGCTGTGAATACTAGTCGGTTAAAGAACATCTGATTTTCCTATTTGACTATGGGTAACCCGTTGTTATTTCACTCCCAATCAACACGACTTATAAATATCCAAGGCTTGCCAAGGATACTTTTACTTTTATGAACGGGTGTTGATATATTTGATATCAGCAAACACAAGGGTGGGGTTCTATTTATCATAAAAAATCACTCTTTATTAGTTTTCAATGAAAAATGTACATCTCTGA
>VKKT01004998.1:11427-25407 GCA_008038995.1 Haliotis laevigata | reverse complement strand
GGGAGAGTTATGATCGACCAACATTGTGACAAGAGGATCATAAACTACAGTGCTGTCCGACTTGTGTGTGGACATATGGCCAGGGCTTGGATGTGTGACTACTTCGCGTTCCTGATATGTAAATGTCATCCTGCTGACAGGGCTGTTTGATGTATAGCACAACAGAAGCCTGTGTGTTGGCAGGGATTATCTTAATCTCTTCTTAATGATCGCAAGCGTTATGTCGTTGGGTTGGGTTGTGCTCACCGTTGGAAAGTTGCAGCCAATCGAGACAGTCGTTACAAAGACGTGAAGGGGAGGATCAGAATGGAGACTAGAACAGCAGTTGAATACATAAACACTTCCTACTGTTTATCTTACTGTTGTCAGCATTTGTGGTTTAAGTTTTATCCACCGGTGTAAGGGCAGGGCTGGTCCAGGGTTGGGGGTCACAATATGCAGTGCAAGGTTGCGCCCCTGCTTGCCAAAAACTTGTAATAGTTGGTGGAATTGTTCATTCGTTCTGAGGGGCGTTGGGGTAGCCTTGTGGTTAAACCGTTCGCTCGTGTCGCCGAAGACCCGGGTTCGATTTCCCACACGGGTACAATGTGTGAAGCCCATTTCTGGTGTCCCCCGCCGTCATATTGCTTGAATAATACCCATAAAGAAGGGTTTTATCAAACCGGTCAAAGACATGTATCAATGTTGGCTCTCCTCACATGTCAGGATTAACCGCCGTATTATGATGATGATTATAATCTACGAAGAGGCGTTTGTGTCTGAGGATAGTCAATACAGATGTTCTATATTATACAAAGTTACCTCTCTCATTCTAACGTTGTATCGAGTATGCAAAACCAAACCGAATAACTGACATCCGAGTAACTGACTTGGGTTTAAGGACACTTGAACTTCTATTCAGTTGTTGTTTCCATTGTAAATGTAAATTTTCCAAAACAACAACCGATTTTTGTCACGATTCTGAATACTAGTATATTCTGGGTTTGCTTTCGTAAAAAACAGACTGAAAATGGAAGAGGGCGATAAGACTCTGTGGCTTTCCATATCATCTGTCACCTTATATTCGGCCCCGGAACATTGACACCAAAATCAAAATATACGGTAAATTACTTTTATTACGAACACGCTTATAGCGAACTGTCGGATATAACGAACTGTGGGGCCTTGGTCACTTGTGGTAACTTTTAGCCGTACTGCTTAAAACGAACTGCGGTTTAAACAAACTAACATAAGTGGATCATTCGAGTTCGTTATAACCGTAGTTTACTGTTGTTGGATTTTACTAGCTGTGGCGGGAAACAATATTGATTGTCTACGTTTGCCATTTGATGAGCCGGAGTATGCTGCACATTCAGTGTGAGTGTGGTTTTACGTCGCTTTTAGCAATATTCCTGCAATATCACGTCGGGGTGATACCAGAAATGGGCTTCTGCCTTCACACCCATATGGGGAATCGAACCTGGATCTTCAGCGTGAGGAGCAAACGCTTTAACCACTGGACTATCCCACCGCCCGGAGTATGCTACTAAGGAACCAAAGGTAATAAATAGGATTCGAGTGAGTGAGTGAGTTGAGTTTTACGTCGCACTCAGCAATATTCCACCTATATGGCGGCGGTCTGTAAATAATCGAATCTGGACCAGACAATCCACTGATCAACAGTATGAACATCGATCTGCACAATTGGGAACCAAGCCAGCGAGCCTGACCCCCCGATCCCGTTAGTCGCCCCTTACGTCAAGCATGGGTTACTGAAGATCAATATTCTAACCCGGACCTTCACGGGTCAAATAGGATTCGAACTCACTCTGGTCGCAACTATACACGCTAAGGCCAGTTCAACAACACCGAACGGAACATACCAGAAATTGAAGAACCCTTTAACACAACGTATATAAAATCTTGCGACACCGATTTGTTAGCGTAGAGCTGGCGGTCATCCGTGTATAAGACATATATTGTGAATTGTCTGTGAGCACATTCACATCAGTTGTGAAAATCTGAAAATAACAGTCAGTTTTCTTCTGAACATAGCAGTCCTTGTATCTGAGACACAATCATGCAATGTCTACACGCACGCGTTTTTTCGTCTTTCAAAATATTCAACAGCTAACATAATATCCAAGAAAATCTATTTCAATATTATGACAATTTGATATTATGTCTTCTGGTGGCCCTAAAACACGCATTTTATTATTCAGTGTCTTCCATAAGGTTGTGTAAATACCGGTTTGGATACGGAAACAAAACAAATGGTCGTTTCTCAATTAAATGTGTTAGCCTGAGTTGTGAACATGTGTATACGTGGTTAATTCAAGTTCCACGCTATAATCACTTGAACCCCATCCAAATAACTTTGCTGCCCAGTATTTCATTTTCAACCACCTCAGAAGAGAGTTGTTTTTTATCCACAGCCGAACAGCCGTTTTAACACATTTCTGTATATTTGCGCATCCTCGTTTGTCCAGGGTATATATTTCAATTATATAACGATTACAACGAAATAACTACCCGTGAAGATCCGTGTAGGAATTGATCTTCAGTAACCTATGCTTGTCGTGAGAGGCGACTATCGGGACAGGGTGGTCAGACTCGCTGACTTGGTTGACACATGTTATCGTATCCCATTTGCGGAGACCAATGTTCATGTTGTTGATCACTGGTTTGTCTGGTCCATATAGGTGGACTATTGCTGAGTGCGGCGTTAAACAACAAACAAGCAAACAAACTATGGGCAACTCCTCGTTGGACTCTTTAACACGTGTCTTGTGTTTCAAAGAACAACCGATGATCGCTAAAACGGGTTGCTGTCATCCAACAAGCCCAAAGAGACTCGTCATCGCTCGTAAACCATCCCCAACGTGTTCACCATGAACCCATCGCGAGCGAAACATACTGTTTAGTTCAGCAAGGCTGTATATATCATATGTACTATACACGTCATCCTAAACCCCTAAACGACGTTTTACACAGCATAAAGGCACATACGCTTATGGCTTGTAAACACAGCTCGTCACAAACGCCTTTGTTCATCCTTTTGAGACAGGTTCAATACGTCAGTGACATTCATCGAACTGAGTATATCTTTTAACAAGCACGATGTGAGGTAGTCATAAATAAACCCAACTACACACTCGCTGGTGACCCTTAAAATTCGTCAATGCGAAACGTTTCTGGTCTGGTGGACAGAAGGTACAGGTGAATATCCACCCAAACCGACTTCTGACACAACGCTAGAACCAAGGGAGGTTTACAAGGTGTTAGTCTATCGTATGTCAAGCTTTTACGTGATAGAAGTAATCAGTAGAGGAACATAGGTTTTATTTAACTTCTGAGGCTGTCGTACAAAAGGCTATATCTTCATGCTCTGGAAGTCAGTTTGACAAAAACGAGAAGGGTTTTGACACCTGAGCGTTATCTGTGCGCAGTTCAAGTGCTACCCGGGTCCTCTCGGGTTAAACATTGATTATGAATGGGGGTTTATGCCGATATAAATCACGGTTTAGCGTCTGGCGTTGTAAAGACAGCTGGGGGGACCTATGTGTGCGAATATGCAGACAGGGGACATGAGATAGAATGCACTCGTATTATGACCTTGAACTTCAATAGTTTAGGTGTCTGGGATACCATTCGGGAGGAATCCTTTAAACATTTTGTGAGGTGTATGTATGAGAAAAGCTATTATAATGTAAAATGAGTCAAGGATATGGCTGTGGAGAAAATTAGCGACACAATTTCCGTGTATCAACAAAACCGATAACAAAACGTCAAATGTTACGATTCTCCCGCTGAAGATGTACGTTGATATAAGCACTGTGGTTTTAGCATATCTTGGACAAATGTTGTCGAAATTTCATAGAATAATATGAAACGTGTCTGAAATTATGAACATTGAAATTTGATATTGTCATGAATACGTTATGAAAACAGTAATTCGTAATCTAAATGCATGCTCCAACCTACAAAAGCGTACTTATGTTTTTTTATAGTTTGAATCGCGTGGGGTGCGAAGAATATGGCGTCGGCACGTCTTGTCAAATCCTGGGTTTAATTCACATGTTTTAGATGTGGGAAGCCAAATACCTGTCTTCCTTGCAGTCATACTTCTTGGACTTTGTTTTTGTTTGTTGTTTAACGCCGCACCCAGAAATATTTTGGGGTACATGATGAGGTTGTGTTAATATTCGAGTCTCGACCAGATAGCGCAACGATTGACATCAAGAGAATCAACGCAATATTGGAATACAATGGCATGCATCAACCAAGTCAGCGAGCCTGACCACCCGATGAGGTTAGTCGCCTCTTACAACCAGTATGGGTTGTTTGAGACTCAACACGGATGTGGGCGGCGGGGTAGCCTAGTGGTTAAAGCGTTCGCTCGTCAAACAGGAGACCCGGGTTCGATTCCCCATATGGGTACAATGTGTGAGGCCCGTGTCTGGTGTCCCCGCCGTGATATTGCTTGAATATTGCTAAAAGCGGCGTAAAACTAAACTCACTCTTTCACTCAACACGGATGTACTGTCACGTTTAAAGAATATTTTCACTTGGCTCCTAAAAAGACATTTCGCAAAACCCAACTCACTCATAAAAAAGATCAAAATGAATAAAAGGCGTGTACTGAATACTGACAATATTAATTTCCAAAAACCTCTTCTGTTACCACTAAACCAGGGGAGATAATATCTGCGAGACCCTTTTGGAGTGTTATGATGAACAAAAAACATTTTCGTTGAAGTCATAGGGCTCTTCAATTACCTGCACATAGGGCTCTGCACGACAATTATATTTACAAGTGAGTATTTACATCTATACCAAGTTCACCCGACATGCCTATTGTACATCCTTTTATACATATACCTCTTTCAACAGAATATAGAGGAGCGCAATTTCCATGAGGCATTTACAGTAATAACACATCGTTTAAGCACTGAGCGTGAAAACCCCACCTACAAAAGGTAACCATATTAACATCAAAGCCCAAATTGCACCCCTGTTTAGTCACATTACGCCCTTACCCGACTCTGCACCTGATTCGAACCCTTGGCGACAAGGGTAAGTTATCATATGGTGGACACTTCTGAGGGACGAACGAAGCTCCCTGTCTCTTCATCCTCCTGTTCAGTGAAGCGTAGTCTTGCCTCTTGTTAGACAGGGGTGAAGTTGTACCCTATGACACGGGTAACACACTAGCCGATGACATCACTTTGATCCTGTGTGTTGTACTGCAGGGCGCTATACTAGGTCTATATGCGTTGTGTGTACAAGTAGATTATTATTTGTAGGACAGTTTTCGCCCATATAGATCATATGAGCTGTGGCTTTAGATTTTCTATGCAATTTTCCCGGGGGAGAAACCTTTTGAGGTAAGGGTCTTTAAGATGGATAATTATTGTGTACACTTCGTAACCACTGAAATGCGATTTATGTGGAAAGGTTATGTCGAAAATGGGTATACGTTAAAACTTTAGTTCACGGAGGCATGTATTTTTTGTGTGTTATTTTTAACTGCGTGCTAAGGTTTATATACCATTGAGCAAAAATACCAGACAAAAGAAAGTATACACTAATATTTGCAAAAACTGAAACGAAAAAAAGGCTATTTAATGATTATGTGTTTAATTCGGGTACTCCAGCCTTGTTTTGGACCTTAAGTAATCTACTGAATGACAGGCTAGTAATATTTTGATAACGTTTGTAATATGTTGGTTAAATCCAGTTACAGCTGCATACTTTTGCTTTATCCGGTAGATTAGACACATAGTGTTATTCAAAACGGTTATTGCTTGGACAGCGAGCAAACGTTGTTTAAGTTGTCACAGGCAGGAAAGGCAGAAATATTAAAACTGCAAGGCAGGCTGAACATGAGTGAGTAAGTATGGTTTGCACGTGGCTTTTAGCAATATTCCAGCAATATCACGGCGGGGGACACCAGAAATGGGCTTCACACATTATACCCATGTGGGGAATCGAACCCGGGTCTTCGGCGTGATGAGTGGACGCTTTAGCCACTTGGCTATCCCACCGGCCAGGTTGACAAAGAAGGAACGTGGATCGTTGGATCATTAGTTGTTGGCACGAACAATTAACTACGTCAACGGTATAACGATATACCAAACTAACTAGGTCATCCATAGTGACCACCTAATCCCCAATATTCCAGTCTGGACTTGACAGACCAGTAGTTGATTGCTCAGCGAAATCCAATGACATCAATTCAGCCAGGTAAAAAACCTCAGGCAAGTTAAATATATTGGTCATCCGATCCTCATTTTATACGGATCTTACAAGTATAAGGTACTGGGTGCCTGTTGAACTCTGGAATCACCAGAGGTTGGTGGAGTAATGATGTGTGTATTTCAAAGCTGTGTTTTCTAGCCGTCATTACTTAGCGGCGTGTCATTGTCTCAGTGGATGAAATGTGTTATACATACAAGTAACGTAATATCTAAAAGGCAAGGGTGACATTACAATGCGAAATACGATATTTGGGCACAGTTAAAAAGGCACTTATCAGCGCAATTTAGGAGTGCATTAAAGGACGGGTGCTACATATACTAGTATATAGGAATTAAATGGGGTGCTGAAATCACTTAGGCAACGACAAACTGAGCATCTGGTTTCGTTAGTTTTCGTTTTTGCAAGAAACTAGGCGAATATTCAGAGCCGGGTTTATCCCTGGGACCTAACGATTATTTACTGTCCGTCACGATATTATGAGAACGTAAATGTAACGTAAAAGTTCTCTAGTACAATTAATCTATGCATGTCACCGGGAATACTCATTGACAGGATGTGTGCAATATGTCCGATGGTACCCGTATCAAATCCACCACAATCGAATTACAATTTCTTACTTCATTTTTGCAACCTTGAAAACTCGGCGTTATTAATTTTGACATCCACAATTTCATCACTGAAAAGGGAGATGGGGTAGCCTAGTAAGCGTGATATTGCTGGAATATTGCTAAATGCGTGTAAACTGAACTCACTCACTCACTCATCGCTGACACGTTACTTAACAACTTTATAACATTGAAATCACCTTTTCATAGCACATAAAACTCACGTGACTATATAGCAGTGTTCATACAGACAAAAAAATCAAACTTTACACAAAAGGGAACAAAACATTACTCCTTGTCTGACACAATCTCGGGACACAAGATACAATCTTTGTACTGAGTGCATGGCCACGTGGAGTGTACTCCCCTCACAGGGCTTCAACACGCTGCGTCATCGGCATGGAGCGGTGTGTATCGCAGCGGTGGGGTAGCCGAGTGGTTAAAGCATTCGCTCGTCACGCCGAAGACCCGGGTTCGATTCCAAACATGGGAACAAATGTGAAGCTCATTTCCGATGTCCCCTGCCGTGATATTGCTGGAATATTTAGCTAAAAACCATACTCACTCACTCACCCATGCACGCATCGGTTTAATACGCCACACGTGATTACCCTACCTGTCCTAGATAAATGTACAATCATCTGCTACTCCATGTCACCCCCGTGAAACAACATGGTTAATAAGAATGCGGGGACATGCCGGGTTTGGCCGGGATATCCTTAAAATACAAATATACACGCGCGAAAATCTGCGTACGTGCGGAAGTACATACCCCGCTCGGGCGTGCGAATGGATGTGAAAACGGTCACTAATCTGGTATTTGAAGGAGGAGAAATCTCTTCTAGTTTACAATCACGCACACACACGCACGCACATCTACAAATAACCTGCATGTGGTGGCGCGTGGTCCTGCGCTCAAAGCTCAGGTCACAAATCGGTGAAGTTAAGCAGCGTCGAGCTCGGAGAGTCCTTGGATGGGTGACCGTGTTTGGCAGCTTGACTCCTGAGAGTTTCTAGGACTTAAGTCCTGCCCCACAACGAAGCGCATGTGACACATGTGGTCTCACCTTAGGCAAGTGAGTTTGTTAAAAACTTGTCTCTGTTCACCCAGCAGGAAATTGGGTACCCGGTGCAAAAATCCATATGACTATAACCTTCTAGCGCCTAACAGGCAGCTTGGGTTATCCGGGGTAATAATGTGCTGTGCCTTGATTGTTAGCGCTATGAGCATACCTAGTGTGGAGTTTGGTGCTATATAAATGGACACATTAATATTATTATTATTATTATTATTATTTTTATTATGTACAAATACAGGTATACTTGCAAACTTGGACAAAATACAAAATATCCGTCGTGTATATGTATTCATATCGAATACACAATCACGACAATGACATTTAGAAAGTGGTCAAGTGTAACATATGCTTTCTGAGAAAGTGTAATGCAAATGTATAACAAATATAACATATGTTCTGTTTATACTGTATTTGCACTGTATGTATCTTACGGCGATATTGTCGCTTCGTCCGTCTCGCGATCGTCACGCGAGCATCTGAAAGCCATACAATACGTCACGCAGGTACAAACATCCTGTGATGTTTTCACGGATGGTGTTGTACAAGCCGAGGTATGACAAATGATAAAATGTTTTATAGCTCGGCCATATACGTTGGGACCAAGAGGTCTCTCACACTCTGGTTGAACAGGGTTGTTTTTTCCGGGTTAAACACCTTATAGGCTGCGTTGTTTATTGTCAAAAGTTTATTACGCAGAAAGTTCAAGTTGTTAAGACTAACAACAACAGCAAACAAAGCAGTCCTTTGTACACATGTTTACGTTCAACAATCTCTGGCGGTACGTTTTTACTTTGTGATTCCGCTTGTTATCTTATTTTATTTATTATTTATTTTATTATTATTAATACTATTTATTATAGATAATATTAATGATGTATGTATGATCGAATGATTTTTTAATACGGTGCAACAAAATAAACTCACGGGCGAAAGAAACGTCACCAAAATGATTTTTTTATCTTTTATCGTACACTAAGTGATTATTCATATCTGTAGTTCGCACTTTCATCAATCAGAATGTTGTAAATCCTTTAATTTGCCACATATGATTGTTAAATTTCCAAAATCTTAGTTTGTTGTTTTGTGATATGTTAAAGAAGCGAGGTGACGTTTCTTTCGCCCGTGAGTTTACATTTTAATGAATCGCTTCATTTTTGTAAAAATCTAACAAATATATATATATATTTGGGCGTTATATTTTTGACTTGCGATGTTACGACGCATGGAAATATTCGCAATGTTGTATGCAAATGGATCATATGAGATTAAATGGTTAAATGAGCCAATATATGTATCTAAAAATAAACCTGTCTGAACAAACCTACTGAAAAGAATTGCTGCAACAGGTATTTCATTTCACGAACGAGTGTAAATTTCAAATGGAATCGCGCTTCGTCACTACGCACCTGTACAGGGTGCATCTTAGACGTACATTGGTGATAAGTCGTCAGTTCGTAAAACCGTCTTTATCAAAGTGCAGTCTCCGTCTCAAGACTTGATCACATCTGGATTTTGGGATTTATTTCAAAACGTCAGAGTTAAACCTTCAGCTTAACTAACTCTGATATAAGCACTATCGGTGTAACACGCCCTTGCCTCAGCTGGCATCGCTAAACTCATTCTTGTTACGGGTTAAAATACATAACAGACTACTGTATCACAACCCACGTGGTTTGGATATGTTTAACACCCAACAGATTCGTTTTGTTATATTTGACAAACACGGTATGTTTATGTGAAAACAGTATCAATAATCTAAAAGGAATGAATGTGAAATTATCTGAAATATGGCAATTCATATAAATATTCCCAAATGGTATCAGTTTGGAGAGGAAAACGGCTATGCCAAATATTGTATAATACAAAACACCTGAAATGAATAAACCATCTGTGTACCGGCGCACACATCGAGACATTTAATGACATACTTGAAAAAAGACGATCGAGTTTCGTTCCCGTTGACTTACCTGTTAAGAGAAGGGTTAGGTAAATTAACCTATGTTTGCGATACCCCATCTCGTCAATTCTCTTGGACATCTAGCTTGACCGTCCTGTGTTTGAAGTGAGCATTGATATTTGGAGGTAGATAATGAACTTGACACAGTTTCGATGGAGTACAGTACTCTGTCAGTCGGCTGGGTAACCGTTGTCACATCCGTTTATCCATGAAAGTCGGTTCATATAAGAGTCATGTAATGTTAGGTGTTTATCTTAATCAATTCAATTTCCATCAGATATGGAGCCAGCGAACTTGTCCGAGTGTGACCGAGCAATTGTCTGAATGTCGTCTGCTCGAGTTTTGTTGATGTTGATTGTGAAGAACACCCCGGGCCTTTTTCTGTCAATTCCTAATCAAATTCTGTCTCCTGTGATCGTTCTTTTCTTCATTTGTGCGTAGCAGACGATACACCTTCCTGTGCAATCCTGGAGCAGACGATATATGTGTGCATGTATACACGGTAAAGAGATATCCTCTGGTTGTCAAAATCCACACGTGAAACACTGAATAATCAGCCACACACTCAGAGTTGTCCAAAACCGCAACACATTTCTTCGATAACTCGACTCCCCTGCTAAACCTAGCAGGTGATTGAAACGAAGCGTAATTCACTTCATAACATAGCAAGTGTATCTCAGCCCTCGAGGCAGAGGCGGGGCTTATCTGCCGAGCGACCAATCAGAACCGAGTACACTGCTACCTAGGTTTGAGTGACAGTCGATTAAGTACATTCACAAGACTCGCGCTCGTCTCTCCGGGTCACTCAGAGCAGATTGCGTTGAAAGCAACAAACGAGTTGATCTGAACTGATGTTTTCAACGGCAACCGTAGTCAAACATGCATTGCTCAAAGACTCCAAGCGAAACTGGTAAACTAAGCGCTTATATTGTCCCGTGAGTAATGTTGGTGAAATGCTTCAAACGATGTGTGCGGAGAGACAGACTTCCTAGGGCGTCGCGTTTTGTGTGAAGTGAACTTTTTTCGTGGATGGAAAAGTAATCAAATATTCTACTTTTGTACGTTGGCTTGTTTGATTTCCAGTCTCCGTTTTAAAAAGGGCAGGTGTCAAACTGTTCAAACGCTCTATCTGCCGATAAAACTAAGTTCCACTTTCTATGTCTTAATCTCATTGACAAAACACGAATGACCGAGTACCGTCTCTTGAATGAAAGAACGAGACATATCTATTCATGTATTGCTCAGAGTTAGCATCACTCAATCCAGAAAACAGTTTACGTTACGCCTAAAAGCATTACCAAGCCAAAAATCATTGATCTGTCCTTGAATCAGATTGCTTGGAATGGTATTTTATTTGCAGATTAATTATTTTATTGCTTTATATCCTGATGATAATGCCATACAGCCAATATCCCATTAATATATTCTATTGACGTTAACGTTTTGTATGTTTGTTTATTTGTTGTTTAATGCTGCATTCGACAACAACAACAGCTTCATGGCGGCAGTCTGAAATCGATTCCATCAGAGTGAGTGAGTTTAGTTTTACGCCGCACTCAGCAATATTCCAGCTTTATGGCGGCGGTCTGTAAATAATCGAGTCTTGACCAGACAATCCAGTGAACCAGATCATGCGCATCGATCTGCGCATTTGGGAACCGATGACTTGTGTCAACCAAGTCAGCGAGCCTGACCACCCGATCCCGTTAGTAGCCTCTTACGACAAGCATGGGTTACTGAAGATCGATATTCTAACCCGGACCTTCATGGGTATCAGAAATTCCAGTGACTGATATCATGAGCATTGATATGCGTATTTGGGAACCATACGAACGTCTTTTTCTGTTCAACCGTCTTCTCTCTCAAACCACACATGCCTGACTTTATTCAACCTTCTCTCCCAAACCACAAATGCATACTTTTATTCAACCCGTTTCTCTCATCACACTCGAATGTGTACCTTTATTCAACCATCTTCTCTCAAACCACGAACGCCTTCCTCTATTCATCCTGTTCACTTTTCACTCAAGTATGCCTATCTCTGTTCAACCCTCTACTCTCTCTTAACCCTAAACACAAACCCAGATTCAACCCTCTATTCTCTTCACCCGTTAACACATACCCAGATTCAACCCTCTATTCTCAACATCCTCGAATACGTCCTCCTCTATTCTTCCCCTGTCTCTCTTCATCCAAGAACGCTGTCTTTAATCATATCTCTTCCTCCTGTCACCGATGCTCATCAACTCCTTCCTCCACCTCTTCTCAAAACCCTCAACCCCTTTCTTCTCCTCAATCACCCAAAATACAACCCACTTCCCAATCTCCACACCACCCTCTATCCCTGCTCCCGACCCGCGCCACCAGCACAGCCCTATACCGGAGTCACGAACAGCCTGCCTGAGATATTTAACTACACCTGCATCATTATCTGTCTCAGATTCTGGAGGCTTCCCATTCCTCTACACTATCATATCTACGTGATTACACACCGTCCCCTCGCCCAACATCCATCCATCCCAACACCGCTTCCGATAAAACCGGACTCAAATCCTTTTCTTACACAGTCCGCACACCTACCACCCATCCATCCTAACACCGCATCCGATAAAACCTGACGCAAATCGTTTCCTTATGTTCCAACACCTGTATTCACACGTACATAGCTCAACAGTTAGTTTGTCACTGCCCCCTCCCCCAGGTCTTATGTCATACCCCCTCACAGACACGCACCTGCTCTCTACTGTCTAGCCCAACCGAACTGCCCTCTTCACTTAAACCCAGGCCTCTTTTCATGGCGATGGACAATGTAAGCTACCCGTGACCGTCTCCATAACACACTATCAGCCTCCTTGATGAACCACCCGTGTACCCTTATGTCATACCCTCATCCCACTTGGTTACACATCCCCACCCCTTCACGGTCATTACATCACTTGTTTTCATCCACACCATTCATCCGAGCGTAACTATGGACACACTTCAGCCTATATAGATTGCTATTTGTACTGCATGGGTCATCCTAGACTTGCTACAGGTTGTGAATAGAGGAGACAAAACCTTTCCATAATAGACAGAGTCCTTCGTTCGATTCCGTCTAAATTATAAACATGTGTTTATGAATCACTCTCAAATAGTGATGATACCAAGAGTTATCGAAATTTCGAGCATTTCCTGCCCAGCTCCAGTTGCAAACCCATGCAAAGGCATGACAATTATTTGCATCTAAGAACATGGGAACATGGGGTCAAAATAAGCATATGTTTTCTCTGATGCATCACATATTTCAAAGGAATTAATTGATCGCAGTTAAAAAAGGTTGAATTTACATTTGCTTATTATATTCCCATAAAAAGATACTCTCAGCTTATCCAAATGTGCTAATATGCCAGGTAAATTGGTCTCTAAACGATTTCATACATATAAACAGGACAGATTAGGACTATTTGAATCCCCTCTCTAAATAATTTACATTTGTTTATTTACAAAGGATTTATTAAATTAACAATTTATAATTAAATGAAAGAAATGAAAGGAAAAAATGAGAAACGTATTCTGATTTTACTGAAACATTTATCTTCACGTAATGACGCCACATTTTAAAATATATTTTGTATGTTTAGGATGTTTTAGTGATATTTACAATGAAAGACAATTTCCAGCTAGTAACAAGCAGTTGAGTTGAGTTTTACGTCACATCGACATTTGTTCAGCCATATTGCAACGAGACCAAGTCTGTCCATAAACATTTTAAGTAAAAGCTTAAATGAGTTGGATTTTACCAAAAACATAGAGGGATAAACAGAAAACGTCATATAGCACCAAATTTAAATAAAAAAGCAATCCGTCATTCACATTACATAGTTACACTTTATGGTTCAGGGTGGCGTTCCTCAATGCGATCGTAGCACTACGACTATCGTAAGTCTATGTTAAAGAATGGGAGTTACGATCATCGTAGCTCTACGATCGCTTTGAGGAACGGGACCCTGGTCAGCGTCCCTCAAGTAGTTAACAATGAGATGCCCGCTCACGCGGTAGCAATACTGACTGACTGAGTTTAGTTTTACGCCGCTTTTAGCAATATTCCAGCAATATC
>VKKT01004990.1:29620-46235 GCA_008038995.1 Haliotis laevigata | reverse complement strand
TGAACTGAGAAATTTCTCATTTTTATTCTTGTGACTTGACATTCTGTATACCCATGTTTTCGTGCGGCGGTGTAGCCTAATAGAACTGATTAGGGCACTGTCAGTGTATCGAGTACACCACACAGATCTCAGCAATGAAATAATAACAATTTAACCATCCTAGCATCTCTTGTTCTTTTATAGTGCCCTGAAAGAATGTGAAGTTTCATTTTTGACTCAGTAAAATCCGTGTTACACACTTTGTCACACTATAACACCGATCAAAAATAAAACAAATTTTGAAATTTTCGTGGAAAGATCGTAGTCGATTGTACCAAATATACAATATAGCGAATGACGTTGTATAGTTTGTAGTTTGTTTTGATTTGATTTAATGATGCAGCAAAGACGGCCAGTCAGGATGGTTACACTAATCATCAGGGCCCTTGACCCCTCTACACGCAGCCGAGACACCGACTTGGACACTTCCCAGGAAGTTCTGTCTAGTTGAATCCACCAAGAACTTTTCGGAGAATATGAAGACCCCCGAATACTGTCTTCTCCATGACCCAGAGTGTCTGAATGGTTGTGATCCCTGTGGAGAAGCCGGATACACTCCTGGTATACGTCAAGAATTCAAGAGGTATCAAACCAAGGGATAACCAAGGACAATGGGGAATCTGAAGATAGTGTACTCTGGATGCATGTGAGACATTTAAGATACGAAATTCACATAGCTGTCCTGTTTTTCCCAAATTTTGCCAATCGCATAACGGCCAAAAGGGACAGAAAATTAAATGATGTGAATAATTACATCCGTTTTATCAAAAGAGAAAGGTTAGGTTGCTTGGAATTGTATGAGGCTGCATATGAACCAATTCCAAAGAATTTTGTAATTTAAGATACTGTGTCTATACCAACTCAAGTGCATCCACTCAAGTTTTTGACAGTCTCATTAAATTCATTACACACAATAAAACGTTTATATTTCGACGTTAAATCATACATTGACGGTTACGAGTGGCGTGGCTGGACTTAAGCACCAAACAGAAAGCCATCTGTTTCACTTTTTAGGACAGAATTTTTCGGCAGGGCTGCTCATCTCCTCCACACACAGCAAGTAACCTCGGTGCGCGGTCGTTCGTGGAACCTTGTGCTGATCTGAATTGGCACTTGGTTGACACTTATTTCTGTACAGAACAGTATTGACGTTGAGAGTCTGTCCAACAGCCTAGGCTCTCTTAAGTAACTGCGGAATGCCTTGTTTATATCAGGAGTTTTGACGTGCTACCAACAGGATCGTCACACAAATATATGTGCAAAACTGAATAGAACATTATTAATATGAAGATCATCAATGGTGAAACATAAACCACTGAGTAAAGAAAGAGGCTGGTGGACTGTGTTGTCTGATATGATTCTTCTTGTGAGGATGCCAATACTCTTAATTTCTTGTTTCGTCCACTCAACAACACCACACAGTATTTGTGTTGTTGTTTTCTATACTGTTATTAGTAGTACCTACTGAATAGAGCCGGCCTTGCTTTGTTTCAACAAAGTCGATCCTCGGTTCGCTGCCGGCGCTGGACGGGTATGCAAATGTCCTATCCTCCTCGCAGGTTGTGGAATCGAAAAGGCTGAGCGCAATGAAAGATCAAACATTTTGCAGTAGTTTTGATGAAGGAGGATTGTCTGGATTGGGCACTCAGTGTGCCACATTTAATCACAATAAACGTGTGCGACACAGCAGTAATTGACAAGTAGGTGTTAGAATGCAAGTAGGTCTTGCTCTGTTCACTGCAGTATAACGTCTCTGTTGCCCTCTGTGCAAAATCGAGACCCATTCATCATATTTTTGGAACATTGCTAAATAAGGTCTAAAACTAAACTCACTCACTCGATCATGTCTAGACTTACTTGTCACCAGAATAGGCCACATAGACACGTGAGTCGCAGCGGTTGATCCTGACGTCTGTACATCGGTCAGTATTACACTCTACCAGCTTGAAACAGTCGGTGGCGCTGTTGTAGATCCACAGACCACCAGCGCCATCACAAAACACTGTCTCAGCTTCCGTCTTTCTTCAACAGATATGTTCCCATTTCACGGTTTTACAAAGAATAACCCGGAAATCATTGTCAAATTACCTTACGATATCACGTCGATACCAAGGAATCTTTTTCTTACTATTCTCGATAAAAATAAAACGCAATTTTTTTTTATCACAGAAGTATAGTAAATCTCCTGCTACATAAATGAGAGAAATCTGATCATGAGCATTAGTTGCTGTAGGGGCCGCAATATATTGTTTGACAGATGTTTGCCACATCGTTATCAGGATTAACAAAATTATCTTTTGATTCACCTGATAGTATATCCAGTATCCTTACAATTCTAACATTTTTCCAAACGAAATACTGTGGAGACCCAACTGTTATTTCCATTGCTTATAAGACCTTCTACTTTAGTGCAAACATACATGCAGTTTGCCTCCACCTTACAAGCACATTTGGCCTGCGTGTTATGTAACTTGAAGCTAACTCTTGAATGATAAGAAGGTTATTCAGTTACTATCTAGTTGGGAGAGGTGTTGCATTGTCTAGGAGTTTGGTTGACAAAAGCATGTGAATTGATCACACTTTCTAAACATGTTTTCTAGAACAGTCACATTTTTATTTGCAAAATACCTCAGTGAGGTCCGTCCTATCAAAGTAAGACTGCATGGTTTATGATACATACCGGCAGCAATGACATCAATTGAAACAGTGTTCATGTGAAAACTTCACTCTCTCCTCCACATTAGAACCATCTGGGTCGACGCACCTAATTTCGTTGCAATCGTCGAAATAGATTCGCCTTGATTGAAAAACAACGTAATTAAGGCGATATGACTATGTTAATGTGAGATAATCAAATCACCACGAAAGGTTCCTATTTTGAAACACCAAACAACGAGTATGGTGTCCAGGACAAAGCCAGGTCAGTGTAAACAGAATGTTTGGTTCATCCAGTGCCCCTGATCCACGTGGATACTACACGTAGACATGCTCACCCAAATTGAGACATGATTTGTGAAAGACTAATCACTAAAGTTTCGCATGTCTCGAGACTTACAACAGTAAGTTTGGAATTGGGATCCTTGGATATACACCATCCGCGAATATACGTCTAATGAGTTATGAGAATAATCTTTTTCTATGTAAACAGTAAAGTAACTGAGACGTTGTGTCGGTGGAATAGTTTCCTTTGCCAGCTCTGGTTGATGGATGCCCAAGTTGTATAAAATGCTGTTGAAATATGCTGATGTATAGGATTTGGTAGAAGAGTGTTTATACTCTTAAATATTGCGTCTAATATATATCTCGCTTTAATATCTCTCGCAAATGACTGTTATAATAACGACTTCACGTATAATATCCTCGTGTCATGGAAGTTCGATCACTTAAGAACTGTAACTGAATTTTCAAAGTAATATTCATATAATCTTATTTTCAAATTTCTTACCTCTAAACGTGTTTATTTATGTCAAACATTTCCGAAATCCAGGCATTTTTACTGTTTTTCATAATCGCGGCATGGCCGCCCTCTCACTGTCAACACAAGTGACCCAGAAAGCTACGTCACATAAGTTCGATCATATGATTGGCTGGCTTGTCGCGTAAACAAGATGACTTGTATGGACGATCTCTTGTGTCAAATTTAGAGTTAGAGCAGTCCCAAGTAATTTTATGGTATTTATTTCCATGAAACGTTCATTTTATGTTTTAATACTTCTAAAAACGATGAAAGGTCACAAATATTTAGCTTATATACAAGTAACATGCAGGGAGCTATTCTTCCGGCTCATAGTGACAGGGCAGCAAACCTCAGAATGTCGACAAACACCACGAACTGGCGTGCAGAAACGTAAATGTTCTTCTGTGCTGACATGTAGGGTGGGTACATTGTGCCCAGGTTGTATTTATCAATTAGGAACTAGCTAGAACCTCATCAGGTACAAATTGACGGAAATTCTCAAAAAGCATTAAGTTTTCTATAAGAAATGGCCCTTACTTGTTTCCAAAGTTTTAAAATTTGAAAAGGATATCACGTGTCGGGACATGTCACAATTAGACCTGCAACGTAAACAAGCAGAAGACAGGTGTGGTGTCAATTTACAACGTGTGAAATAAATACTGTTTACATCTTATTTGAGCTGATAAAGCTACATTATTGATCTAGGGTTAAAAAGTAGTTGTTGCTGAATATGAGCTATAACTTATGTTTGGTAACTTGACACGAAACATTTTCCGGTCCAAACGAAGGAAAGCGGTGTCACCAGACGATCAAAGCTGCAGATATCGTAAGTTATCGCTACGTATCGCGACAATTACCATTCAAAATGGGCGACCGAAGTTACATGTCGATCGAACTTGTGTGACTTGACGATACATTGCCGTGTGTAACGTACACGTGCACGGAGTATTGTAAACCAATAGTGAGTGTTTTCCGCTATCTGATTGGTTAATTACCCTTGTCCAATAGAGTTCCACATACCTGAAAATGATGGCCTAATAACCGCACATTAATACCTTGGTACTAATACAATACTACTTTCGCTGCATGAATTTGCATAATGGAGGAAGATTACCCCCTCAATATCTTTCTTGGGGATTTTGACACAATCTTCGAGGACGACAAATTCTTGGAAGAATTATTCAAAGATGATTGGGAGTACAATCCCATGGTACATAATCATATGTGATCAGATAATAGTAAAGTGATACAAGAGCCATACAATAATATCCTTCAATGGTGTTTATTCACAAATGAAGTGCTCTGCAAATCTCAAGCATTCGTGTATTTAATTTGGTACAATATTCGAAGGTTAAAGAGTATTAGATGGTCTCTGGGTGTACCAAAGAGAATCGCGGATATCGACGACAGATTTTGGATGTTGAAAGAACGATTCATTATTGGGATTCATGTGGGATTTGTACGATATGAAGGATGAAGCCAAACACTAAAGGTAAGATTTCAACATTTAAAATGCTTTTGATAAGCTTGGGCTTGTGTGAGTGGGATTTCCTAGACTGCATTAGTTACTTTTTCAAGTTGCCGGATTAGTATTAATTATTTGCCATTTTAGTATATCATGATATTATCATTCAGTGTTAGATCAGATGTAAATCATGTTTTAAACGCTAAAATTTGTTGAATTCGAATGAATGCCGGAAATTGAACAAACGAAACTATTTTATCGATATTGTAAACCAATTTTTAGTGACTAGCGTTTTCTCAATGAACTCTTTGAATGTAGCGAGATCGTTTGTTGTAATGCGGTTAGCCTCTCGTTGTCTTGTTCGCTGTCGCACTAGATACGGGAAACGACACAGGAAGGGTTACGCTATTATATTATGGGGGAGATAGGTTACGTCATGTTCCAAATGAATAACTGTCAATATAATACATACAACAAAATGTATTCAGTCATGTTTTTAATTAAACCATTTCAAAAGAGTTTGGAATTTTGTAACTTTGGGTCTAGTAAATTCCTATAAAAAGCTGAACAGCCTGGTTGATTGTTCATTTTTTTTTTAATTATAAGGCAGAGTGGGCCACGATCATAAGTCAAAATGTCTTTTTTTATGTTATATCTTTTTACAAAATCTTTATAATCATATATTCTTCCATCATCATTGATCATTTCTCTAAAATATGTTACACCCTTTTTATGCCATTTCTGTATACAAATAGTGTCAATCCAAATTCTTATAGCATTGTTGAACCAAATAGATTTGGACATAATTATCACTGAAATATGTTGACCACAAGGAGAGTACTTCCTTCCAAAACCTATTGTGAATGCTAGGAGTAATTTTCTCTGTAATACAGCTGGAATCTGCTAAAAGGTCTATGATATAAACTGCAACCAGCTTCGTCCAGATGGCATTGCTGTAGATTAACCTTTTAAGCAAACTCAGTTTTTGTGCTACAATAACTGTTTTTACATCAGGAAAAGTGACACCCCCATATTTAGGTAAAATATTTCTTTGGATTTTGTCAGGTTTCCCCTCCAACACCTCTTTTGAAAATCTTTCATAGGGCTATAGGAATACTACCAAACAAATTGTTAGGTTTTGGAAGTAGTAGTAACTTCAGTGCAATATTTCTACCCAAGGGTGTTGTTATCTGCACATAATATAAATATATGTGGTTATAATCGATGTTACCAATCCTTGCCGTCGTATTGTTGAAAAAGAACAATTGTCAGAAGCATAATTCAATGCATTTATACGATATCTATGCTTGTTTTATCCCCTTGTTTTATAAATTTGGCTTTTGATCTTATAAAGGCGCCTTCAGTTTATATTCAATTTAAAGTTTTTAATTTAAATCAAGTGTCCTTAATTTGTTTCCATTTATATGCCATTTTCAGTTTCATCATCAACTTGACCTAATTTAATTTCGTAATCAGTTAAATCTTCTTCTACCTCGCATCTTGAGCCAAATATTTCTTTTTACGTAGCTGATGAACAATACATTGAACTTCCAATCATGTTCAACAGTAACCTTTCCCATAGTAATTGATCATTTAGGATAAAAATATTATCTTCTTTATTTGTATTATCTTTGTATTGTTCTATGGTGTCACTTACAGGTTCCTTTACAAGATCTACATACTCCTCGTCTTTCAAAAGTGAATTCTTGAATTTCCAAAACCTCTTTCCTCTCTGCACATCAGATAACGAAATAGTCAGTGATGGTATGGAGTGGTCATAATATATACTTGGAGTTATGTCAAGATCAGTAATAGATTGCAGGATATATTATGCGTAACTAGAAAATTGTCTAGCCGGGCTTGTTTTAATGGTGTAGGATGCCGCTAAGTAAATCTTCTAGCTAATGGGTTTATCTCTCCCCATGGGTCTTTAAGATCTAATGCATCTATTGTCTCCAGCAGTTTTTTGTCTTGCATTATGATTACTTACATGCTTATAGCTGCATGTGTCCTTCTCATGATCAACAACATTATTCCAATTGCCACACATAATAACTCGTTCTCCGTAAAAATATTTAGATATTTTCTTAATTCTTTTGTATGAAATCTGGTTTGTCAGCATTTTGTCCATATAAATGTATGAATGTATCTATCTTTTCATTAATGAGAACATCTAATGCCACATAATTCCATTCGTCTTGGTCTGTGGTGAAACCCACAACTTTAAATTCAAAATTATTATTGAATAAGATTGCTGTTCCTCTTGAATTACTTTTAAAAGGAGAGATGTAACATTCTGTATAACCCCAATGCTGCTTTATTTGTTCTTGATCAGCTGGAAAATGCTGTACGAAGTTTTTTGTAAAGAACTCGAGTCTGGGCCAGACAATCCAGTGACTGTCACATTTTTTTGCGGTCACATTAATGACACAGAACAGCAGTAACACAAAGGAAAAGCTGGTAAAATATCTGAAAAGTGTTGCAGTTTCACCATCAAACTGACTGTTTACCAGAAGGGTGGAATGCTCTCCTTGTAGATGATTTATTGATGCGTTTAAAATGATGAAAGGTTTCTGGATGTCTCCATCATTAATCTTGTCTAGTCACAGACAACTGTTTTATCGCAGTCTCTAGCACATTTGCTGAGTAATGCTAGCACCGCCTGAATTTCCTGTTTAATACCCTGTTTCGTGTCAAACACACGCAGTTTATTTGGAATCTGTATTTTCGTTAAACTGTCCCTAACACTCGAATTCTCTCTGGACGTAGTCAGCAGCGACAGAATTTGCCTCCGTGTCGACATGGCCGTCCTGGCTCGCTACCAGTGAGGTTATCAGACTGGCGGTTATCAGACTGGCGGTTATCAGACTGGCAGTTATCTGACTGGCAGTTATCTGACTGGCGGTTATCTGACTGGCGGTTATCATACTGGCAGTTATCAGACTGGCGGTTATCAGACTGGCGGTTATCAGGCTGAGGAACCTCGGTAGAGTTTTCTTATAAATCAGCACGCACCTGGGAACTTTCTTCGACTGTCAGCAATCTACTTTCAATTACTTCTTGATTAGCCCTGCAGCATAAATGGTTTCAGACCAAAAGTAGAATATGAATCTTTAAAAAAACGGAATTGTCCGTCACTATGATATGTCAAGATATGTTGACCTATCAACGGGACCTGAGCAATTGTTTTTTTCAATATTGGTCAACTTTACATTTCTTCCTTGGAAAAGTTTGGAAAAATAATCCTGCCAATTGTACATTTTCAGCCAATTGTACATTTTTATACATCTATACATACACCATTGTATTATTATGAAACACATCTATACATGTTTTCCAGAACAATGAAATATGGAAAATAAAGAAGAAGAAACATCCTGATAGCTGATAATGTTTCACCGATTCCACTGAGTTTTGCTGGAAACTTTTCAAAATGTGTCATTGTAGAAACCCGGCAAGTGGATTGCACTTGACACGAAGACGCATGTTATATTGAGAATATAACGTTCCCTTTCCTTAAAACGCCCTGGAATCACACAAATGGGAATGAATATATTTTGGTTTTAACTGTTAAATACCTTTTACTATCTTACAGTTCTACAGCGTGACGTATATTGCGTTGTAACTTACGTTCTTGTTAGATCCAAAGACTGAGATTTGATTAAACGCCAAAGATGACAAAAACAGTAAAAATCTTTACACCAGATATGTAACGAAAACAGAAGTGACCTTATTCTGGAAACATGGCCGAGACAGCCGTGCAACATTGAGACATCTACAAACAACAATCATACAATGAGACACTGGGATAAAACATTTGTTTACTTTTGAATTCATACTTATTTAGATTAAGTTAAAGAACAATCTGTATATTTGACAATACGCACACTTCAACTTCATCAACATATTAAATCTCTATATCAACTTAAGTAATGATTCCGAAAGAAATATTCGTATGGAAATTACGTTACACCTTTAGTACTTTACGTTAGGGTGATAAAGTGGCATGATCAACTATGGAATCCATAAAATGAGCATTGCTCTGCTCGCATACAGAAATTAAAACGGGTACCATCACGTGAGTTTCGGTGTCTTTGGGATTTCCCATGTAACGTCATAGACCATCTAATAGTCAATTGAAATATAATACAAAACGTAAATTACATTTTGTTTATCTGAAGCTACCATCCGGGTTCTGCGGCTCTGTTTCAGGGTTGATGATGTATTAAACCATAGAACGAAATGTTGTTTTAAAGTAACCACTGGTCCCATAACGCTTCGTAGCAACGTTACAATATCACCACCGT
Source organism: Haliotis laevigata (assembly GCA_008038995.1). Lineage (NCBI taxonomy): Eukaryota > Metazoa > Mollusca > Gastropoda > Lepetellida > Haliotidae > Haliotis > Haliotis laevigata. The sequence continues at coordinate 36,967 of VKKT01004990.1, read as the reverse complement.
CACGTATGATTTCGTTCTTAAAAAATCGGTGTTGAAAACGAACATTACTGGTCTCTGTTTAACTGTTCATGCTCCAAATAATACCTCTTTTGGTATTGTAACAGTTTGTAGTTTGTAGTATTTATGGGTAATACAATCTGACATAACGTACATTTCAGGGGTGCAATTGTTTATTGCTTACATTGTAATTTTGTATGTTTGCACGTGCGTATTTGATGGGGTTTTTTCATAAATATTTCCTGATTGCTTTCAGAATGTAATTGCATTCGACTCGTGGTAGCGGTGGTCATCTTGGAGGCAGCTTATATTGACGGGTACGCCACTCACCGACACGTGAAAAACCGTACCCCCTACCCATATATATCAGTCCATCCTACCCATGTATGTCAGTCCATCCTACCCATGTATGTCAGTCCATCCTACCCATGTATGTCAGTCCATCCTAAGCATTTGTTTACATGACTTGTCAGTTTTCTTGCTTTTCGTGTTTCCTCAACCTTACTTGTTATTGTTAATGTATTTAAAGATCAAAAAGTGCTTTTGGTTTCATTAATCGCATCTTGCAAACTCGACGGCTGCAATTGTCCACTTTTATTCAAAATGACTGTCGAGATAGTAAAACACGTAGACTCAGTAACTGTTACTATATATTCAAAACCATCATTTGGTGCATAACCTAGTATAATGATAGCATGTCGGAAATTATAGAAACATACGTAAACAATGCCACAATGCTTCAACAGTTATACATCGTACCTTTGAGTCAGTGAGGCGCAGCTGTGCTATAGTTAGATTTGTACTATATTTAGACAGAGTGTTGGAATGTATACTGAACCACAAACGAAATGTCGCACCTATAGCGGTTTCCTTAAAGCACACACTTTAGTTCACTCTAATTGACAATCAAAACGGAGGACTGAGGTCAAACTTGACAATTATGGTTAACACATTTTCGGGAATCACATTTAGAGTTCACACAAACAAAATCACCAAAAATGGTACCATTAAGATACCCCACAGTCATTATCTTGTGTGGCCTCTATGGGCATCGATGAAAGTGTTGCATCGTCTGTACATGGAATGAATTAGCCGGTTGATGAAGGTCACGGGCACTTGGGTCCATACTCTGCGAAATGCCTGATCGAGTCCAGCCGCAGTTGTCGGCCTTGGTTTGAGGCCATTCAGTCTTCTTTGAATCTCGTCCCAAAGGTGTTCTATTGGACTTCAATCCGGACTGAGTGCAGGCTCTTGTAGGGTTTGGATGCCATGTTGTCTTAGGAAGTCCACTGTTACTCTGGCAGTGTGGGCACGACCGTTGTCTTGCTGGAAGATGTGATTTCTGTTACGTCCAAAATGTGGTACAAAGTGGGGTCTTATGACTTTATCAATATAGCGAGCAGCTGTCAAGTCATTTCCTCATCCTGGACCAAGATTCTGGAACACCACAGTCTCAACTAACTGGTTCAGACTGACTGCATCCCATACTATGATGCTTGGACCACCCCACGAGTCTCTTTCAAGAATACGCTAATTGGAAAACATTTCCCACGCCTTCGCCATACTCTCACTCGGCCATTGACTGTCGAAACACAATATCGGCTTCCATGAGATAAAAACACAGTTCTCCATTGTCGATAACGCCAATTTCGATGCTAAGTTGCCCTTGCAGTCGGTTTTGGCGGTGATGAGCGGCGAGGACAGGACTACGATAGGGTCTGTGACAGCAGAGGTTTCTTCCGCGCACATGTCGACGCACTGTACCGGCACTGATGGGTCTGTTGTAAGTCCTAGTAGTATGGCGTGCTGTTTTTAGTTGCACTGGGGAAGCGATCCTGTAGATGGTGGCGCACTATCTGTCGGTCTTGGCGTTGCGATGTTACTGAATGTCGCCCACTGCGTGGACGGTCTTGGATGCTGTTAGTGACCTGATACCACTCCTGCAGTCGGTAGACTGTCCTAACACGAACATTTCAATGATTGGCTACACTCCATGCAGTCTGGATAACTTGCAATCGTCCCAAGACTTGGTTCTTCTGATCTCTCGTAACTCGTGGCATGGTGATTGTGTCAAAACAAAAATTTATTTCAGGCGAGTTTGAGACCCGCTTTCATTGGTAGGGTTGTCACGACATGCACGTGCATTTTCATTTTCACGAATGTCATACGGAACCTTTTACCATGTCTGCCCTTTTCAGTGCGTTTGGTCGATATGCTTTTTAATCAGAAAACACACTGATGTTGGTCATAACTGTCAATTTGGATTGAAAAACATGTTAACAAAACGGTACAATCATAATAAAAACACCACCTTGCAAGAACAAAATTTTGCATTTGGTTTTGAAAAGCGACGTTTCTTTTGTGGTTCAGTATACTAGAACCCACCTCTGAGGCTCTGAATTGATCAAATTCATCCTCTTTAAAAGTGTAAAATCAAATATAAAAGCTATTCTGAATATTACAGCAAAAACCCTAGAGAGCCATGGATCCAGACCTGAACCCCATTCATGCAAATTTGGGACTTTATTGTGCGACGAAGACAAGCATGTGTACCACCTGTTCAGAATATGCTCGAGTTCGAAGTAGCAGTCGGATACGACGTAGGGTAAGGCAATTATCCAAACACGTGGCTGCTACTAATTGTTCAACGTTCTCCTGTCGCAATAAACGTTTTTGGTGTCATCGCAAACACGCCATGTTACCTGATCATCTCCCTAGCTCCATTCTTGTAACTTGTAGTGTATTACTTTTCGTTTAGCATAAATAACTCTATGCATAAGAAACTATGAAGGTTTCCCTCAATGTTATCATGTGGGTTAGTGTTGGACGAAAGTTGAAAAATCAATCTTGCATAATTTCTGAGACTGCAAAATGTCAAGTAAATCCTTTCACAGGATCCTCATGATGTTAATTATAATTCCAGTTGTCTTCTTTATTATGAAGACTGTTTCTTTGAGTGTATTAACGATTATTGTTAATCTTTAAGGCAGGTATTTGGTGGTCAGGTCAGTTGCTAGTACTTATGCATGATGTTTGGCAGTTTTAAGTTCTTTCATCAAACAATTAATCTAGTGATGATTAGATTTGATGAACTTGTCGGCGGAATCAAATACATGATTCGTGTTGGGCGGCTAGACTAGACTTGACAGCTCACTTGTACAGAGTAATTGATTTTAATTTCTTTCCCGTTTTTCAGTTTGTATAGTGTACTGTTGACAACATCATGCGCCGACGTAACCCATCCGGCTGCTCTTTTCTTTTTGGACCATTTTCTCACATAAGCTTCTACTGTATCAAGTAAGACTTTACAGTTCTCACCCCAATAAGTTGGAGACTGTTCACGATTTCACCCATACTTTCAATATAATTGGATTCAATTTTTCAACAATATTTCATGACTTTAAATGTTACCACATTGATGCTTTAAAACCTCTAATACAGGTAGACCCTCCAGTGTAATTGAAGGAGAACACTAATGAAACCAAAACTTTTGATAGGGGTAAAGGCATTCTAAAATTCACTTTCCGTGATGACAATTGAACAAAAAGCTTGTAAAATCGCAATAAACACACCAAAAAACGTACTCGTATTTCCGCCTACGCCCGACAGTTAATGAGCAGAGGGGGTATCAAGTGACATGACGTCATATGCGCCTGTTGCCGATGGCTTCCTCTTTGATTTTACCTCACAACTAAAAGGTGTCCATTGATTCTGAAGTAATAAAAGATGTTCCTGATGTCATTTCTGAAATGAATGTTAGACCGTATCAATACGATCCAATTTTACATATGCAAGTCAATCTTCCGTGAAGATGAAGAAGAAGAATCAGGCGAAACGGAGGCACCGCTTGATGTCAGCATAATTTTAAAAATAGACCATATAATTTATCAGGAATATTATTTGTCAGCAAAATGTGATATGTCCAACCAGCTAACCCACCCCAATAAATAAATGACCAGTCCCTAAGAAAATGCTTTTTTTGAAATGTGATTGCAGTTCCTTTTGTGTCAAATGGGTGACTGCAGGGTGTCTGGGATATAAAAATAAAAAATAATTATGCTTTACTAGGGGAAAATAGAAATTGTCTGCTTCAAAACTTAAACTGGAATTATTTTGTTAAAAACATAGGATCCCAGTTGTCATGAATAACGTATCAAGTCTACATACAAGATCCCAGCCTGGTCGAGCAGTGATAATATAAGCAACACAGACAAAAAATTCCCCGAATACTGGTGATTTATAAAATACTAGTCAGGACAATGTATATATCCCTAGTTCTGGTGCTCGTTCGTAAGCTTAGAATGACATCTTGTCAGTTAATGAGAATAAGGAACAACGTTTACAGCATTAACTACTGAAAAATAGCGAGTCTGATGCCGACGTGCGGAATTGGACAAAAAGGAAAACAATGAAAGCAACAAGTGCTTCATGATTGGCTGTTGTATTCGACAATTCTTCGAGTAGACTGAAGCATTTAGGGCTCCAATTTGGAAAGAACGTTGGGGCATCATGTTTTATGTGTTTCATGCAGCCACTAAATTGTGAACATGAGTTGGTCGGTCGGGTGGGGGAAAAACAAAAGGAAACAACAAAAAACCTTAATAAAGAGAAAATAATCTCAATAATGTTCTTGATTCTTATTTATTGTAAATCTTATTAAAATATCTCGCGTTCTTTGGACTTGTGGCAGCGACTGATTTGAAGATAAACCTTTTAAATGACGAGGCGGTACGCTTTAGGTTCGAGTCGCCGGTGTTGGAGTGATGGAATGAAAAAAAAAGTCTTGGGGACCAAAAATCGGGGCAATTTGACCAGATTTGCAGCGGGATTTTGTAGCTGGGGAAATTGGACTTTATTTGATCTGTGTTAAAAATACCAGTGACCGTAAGTTGTAACATGGAATGATGGAGTATAAATGAAACTCGTGGGTTCTGCTTCCTTCTTCAACCCAGCTTTTGGATTTTCATACCTCATGTGTGCATGTTTCTTTCATATGCGTCCGAGTCGAAATGATCGGAACATTTCTCCTGTCTAAATCTGTCTTTTTACTTGGAAAACGGAATAAATGGCAGATCTATTGTTCAATAATGTCGTTCATCCCCAGGCAATGGAATACACCATTGTACTATTTACAAAAACGACAGAAGCAACAAGATTTGTATTACTGTAGCGCTTGGTCTTTGGCAGTATGGCGGACTTTAGTCACATATGACGTCACGAGCGGAAAGCTAACGTGAGCTCCAACGGAGTAAGCATAATAGCTGAAGCTAAGATAACAGAAACTGTTTTCGCGATTAAAACATATAAAACATATTTTTTTTAAATAAAACTTTGCGCACATGTTTCTGATGACTTTATCTTTCACCCAGGAAATTATTGCAATTGTCTGGTATTCTCCTTTAAAACATCCAAGAATAGTTAAAGTCCAGGTTCAGATGGATTTTCATATGAATTCTCTAAAATGTTTTGCCTTGATCTGGGCGACTTTATACTTAGATCAATTACCATAGTTACAAAACTGGAAACTTCTCCATCACCCAGAAGCAATGAAATTATCACCTGTATTCCTAAAAATGAAAAACCTAGACAGTTCATAAAAAATTGACGTCCTATCACCCCGTTAAACGCTCTCTATATACTAATATCCTCAGTGACTGCAGACAGATTTTAAAAAGTATTGCCTCAAATCATTAGTGAAGATCAAACTGGTTTCATGTCTGGAAAATACATTGGAGATAACACACGTGTGATATATGAGGTGCTCTTATATACAGAATCTAACCAAATTCCAGGTATGTTACTTTTAGTTGATGACCTTTTGACTCCTGGTCTTCTATTTTTAAAACCTTGATTTTTTTCGGATATGAAGAAAGTATTTCTAAATGGATTTCTATACTCTTTAAAGATATCAAGTCAAGCCTAATCATAAATGGAACTGTCACAGTGGATACCAATCGGTCATGGCTGTAGGAAGGGGGATCCACTATCCCCTTGTATTTTCTCCTGTGTGATGAAATTCTCACAGCTCCAGTTAAAAAGATTAAAGATATTCAGGGCTTAACTATCGACGATAGAGATTATTTAATTGCATAATATGCAGACGATATAGAATTTCTTTTGAATGGTTCTAAGATATCCTTCGATGCTACCATAGATACTCCTGAAACTTTTGCAAATATTTCTGGATTCAGAATGAATTTTGATAAATCACTAGTCATCTGGATAGGCTAAATATTTTTAGTAACGTCAAATTTAGACTAGATTTAAACCTTGAATGAAACCCCGAAATCTTTAAAACTCTAGCCACAATAGTTTCTACTAAATGTGATAAAATGATTAAACTGAACTTTGAAAGCAAAATATTTGAAATCGAACAAACTATTTAGAGATGTATGAAAAGAATTATAACATCATTAGGCAAAATTGCAGTAATAAATTCAATGCTCATTTCAAAACTCAATTTCCTTTTCCTAACAGTCCCAAATCCCCCAGAAAAATTCCTTAAAAAGATAAATAACATTCTTTAATTTTTATATGGGATAGTAAACCAGTCAAATTAAGATAACAGGTGTTTGTAAACCTATTTCCCATGGGGGACTTGGTATGATAGATATATTTGCTTATGGTGATTCTTGAAAACTATTTGGATGAAGAAACTACAAAAGGTTGACTTCGAAAAGAAATGGAAAACATTAATGACTAATATAAATCCTGACTTTTCTGACGTACTGATTCTTGAAAGTGACTTCCCCCTAATGATTGCTAGAAAAACACACAACCACTTTTGGAATGATAGTTTTATTTTTCAAATATAGCAACACGATAAAACCAAATAAATATGAAGAGTTACCAAGAGAACCCCTGCTATATATATTAAATATTACTATAAATGGCAAATCATTCTATAACCAAAACTTCAATGTTAACAATATACACAGCATACATTGCTTACTAAGCATTGCAACAATTCCCTCAAATACTGTTCCATACAGTACCTTGATTCTTATGGCATTATATGAGCAGTAAATAAATACCTAATACACTTAGGCATTAAAAAATCCCCCATTTAGAAAAAAACAAACAATTGAAGATGGTTCCAGCTCAGATTACTCCACAGAACTCTACCTGTTAATACTTATTTAATCAAGATGCATATTATATGGCTGATAACTGTTTATGGACTTTCTGTAAGACTGAGCCAGAATCTATTCAACATCTGCTCTGGGACTGTAGAGTACGCAAAATATTTTGGAAAAGATTTTCACATTGGACTGCAAGTGTCTACATACTGGTAATATTAATCTTACTGTACGCTCAATCCTTTTTGGCTTTTCTCAAAATTTCCAGAAG
>VKKT01004986.1:22598-33343 GCA_008038995.1 Haliotis laevigata | reverse complement strand
TTCAAGAATATTTAACTGGTTTTGAAGGCCGACAATTGATTCAGATACGAGGATGACATCATTTGCAAATAGAAATAGGAATAAATCATATAAATCAGGGAATAATTGCACGCCGTGTCTACCACATTAATTTACAGAGTTTGACAGTTCACTGATGGAAAATGAGAATAACAACGGGCTTAGGATGCATCCTTGGCGCACTCCATTTGGGCAATTGAATAGATCTGAAATAACTGAAGAAGGCCATTTTACGCAAGCTTGTACAGATATGTAAATTACTTTGAGTGCTGACAGCATACCCCCCACCCCCCCAACCCATTCTGTTTAAGGCAAAACCAAAGTTTATTTCTTTTCACATAATGAAAAGCCTTTCTGAAATCTATGAAGGCGTCATAAAGTTTTCTTCGATTTTTTCGTAAAGCATTTTTCGACAATAGAATTTAGCGTGAATATGTGATCTGTGGTTGAATAACCAGATCGGAGGCCTGCCTGTGTTCCTGGAACTTTATCTTTTTAGTCCAGACTTTCAGTCTGCTAAGCATACCAGTATAGATTTTGATCAAGAAGCTTAACAACGATATGCCCCTGTAGTAGTCACGCCGCAACGAGTAGGAGGGTCGCCGAGGTGAGCGTCGAAGCTTGGGGCGCGAGCCTGAGTGGAGCCGCCTCGGGTGCAGATCTTGGTGGTAGTAGCAAATATTCAAACGTATACACTCTAATAACTCGGCATCTGCCCCAGGATGAATTATATTATTAACAACCTTCCATCGTTTGCAAACATCTTGCCTTATGAGTTGACTACTACTGAAAGGGTAAGCAGTATCCGTATGATCATCTGCGGGGTTATTTCTATCACCTTTTTTGTGTATTTGGACAACGATAGACTTTGTCCAGCTTGTAGGAAATTTTCCCGAATCATATATTTTATTGAAAAGTGTAGCGAGAAAAGGCATGAAATATGAGGAAGTGGTTTTGATCATTTCAATTTGTATTATATCTGTGCCAGCTGCCTTACCATTATCTATATGTTTTATTGCATCACTAATTTCAGACGAAGTAATATGTGATTCTAAGATAAGTGAATCAACTTCATCTTAGTCTGGTGGTCAAAGTGGTCAATCACTGGTGCATCATAAGTGCAAACAGGCTACTAAAGTGGTTAAACCATGCATCATTACTGATGTATTGAATGGTGAAGATGGCTGTACCCTGTTGGTCGGGAGATCGGACATCATCTGTTGACTGGTGGACATCTTGAATTTCCTGCAAAGTACACAGCTTTTCAAAATACTTCTGACAGCAGAATTAGCGTTTGTGATCCAAAATTCCTCTCGTGGCAATAGGACAGGATGCTTCATGGTGTCACTGATGTTGGCATTGCTCAAACGACCTCCAACTCTGAGTTAACCATCCACAAAGCACGGACAGAGATTGTGGACAGGACTACTTCTTGGTAGTACAGTTGGTTGATTACCTTTTTCTTTGGTCTTAGAGAGGATAGCGATTTCTGAGCCATACTCCATTTGCTGTACAAAGGAAATAATACTCTTCTCAGAGTCTCTGAGTTCTTGGAGTGACAGAGACGTTCCTTTTTGAGACTGTATGCCAGAAAATTGAAGAACCTGCGATTGAATGCGACTGCCATTTTCAATCTATACCAGGATGAGTAATAATTGAAGAGTTTACTAACAACATCTCCAGGGGAATCTGCTGTCTCATCCAACCTTGACATCACAGCAGCTTCAATTGTTTCCTGAGGCTCCGAAATTGATTTTGAATCAGGCATTCTCAAGAGCTTTGAACCGTTGAAACATTCAATGGATTTCAGGAACTGTGAGCAGCTACATCCTCGAGATGCGATGTCAGCTGTGTTGGTTTTGGAATCGACATTCTTCCGCTGTTCTGGTGTACTGAAGTCCCTGATAAGCTTCACTCGGTTGGCGACGAACACTGGAAATCTGTTCTTTTCACTCTGAATGTACTGCAGAACAGTTGTTGAATCGGTATAGTGGCGACACTGTCAATGTTTACATCCAGTTCCCTGGGGAGAAATTGTCCTATTTTCACAGACACAGTAGCAGCTGTCAGTTCTAGTCTGGGAATAGTCAGTGTTTTCAAAGGAGCCACTCTAGCTTTGCCCAGGAGAAGTGTTGTGTGAATGTTTCCATTTATGTCAAAGAGCCTAATGTATGCACAACAACCATAACCTGTGGAGCTAGCATCAAAGAAGATATGTAACTGTTGAGACAATACATCACCATAGTCAGGAGGCTTCAGACATCTTCTTACAGTTAGACCTTAGAGAATTTCGACTTCCTGGAGCCAATTTGTCCATCTGCCTATGAACTCCATACCAAAGTTGTCATCCCAGTCTAGATCCTTGTCCTTACACAGATCTTGAAGGATTCTTTTAGGGGCAGCAGCACCGGTGAGACGAGACCTAGGGGATCATACAAAGAGAGCACCATCAATAGAATTCCTCGTCCAGTGAACGACTTGTCTGGCAAGTCAACTGTGTACTTGAAGCAATCCAACTTGATATCCCACTGAATCCCCAGTGCTCTCTCCATCGGAATATCATCTCGACTGAGATCAACGGCTTGAATCTCCTTGGAGCGATATTCTTGAGGAATGGAGGACAGAATAATCTTGCTATTACTTTTAAAATTTGTCAAGTTCAATCCACCATCTGCACATGCAAGTTGTAGATTCTTTATCAAGTCAATAGCGCACATATTTCAAGCAGTCGTTCCTTCAGAGCCACCATGTTGCAGACAACTGATTTGTCTTCAAAATTACACTTGACTTAAGGAAAGCCATTTACTGTCCAACCAAGTTTGTACTTCACAACAAAAGGTCCACTGCCAGATGATGGGGCGACTTCAAGAGGACTAAGAGCATCTGAATAGTTACTGCCGATGAGAAGGCCAATATTCAGGTCTGGTCGATACGGCGGCATCATTTCAGCAACATTCTTGAGGCCTGGTAGTTGCATCAAAGCATCAGATTTAGGACTATGGTCGTAACCGACAGGCATTACATCTTTACCAAATGTGCGTGGCAATCTAACAAATTGTCTATCAGAGATATCAGAGATCACAACACCTGATACCACCGATGTGTTGATGAGGTCTGTTCCGTTCATTGCAACGTTGTTGTTGACTCAGCTTGAAGTTCATCCTTGAGGCCTTCTGTGATGAAGCATCCTGTGCTGCCATTGTCCAACATGGCGTGCGTTTGCACAACCCTATCACCTCCATTCTGTCGATCGTTATACAGGAAGTATAGGTTGTAGCACGGTCTCTTTAGCCTTGGATCGTTGATTGTCACAGAATGTAGTTCCTGTGATTGCGTTAGAATCGCCAGTGGATGACTTCTCTTTCGAAACATGATCCGGTTGCCCCTGTCTTGATTGAAAACTGCAATCAGTAGGATGACGTTTGCCACAGTGTTTACAAGTTCCCTTTTTCATGCAACCCTTTGAAATGTGGTTAAGTCCACAGCAACTGTAACACCTGTTACCATACTTCAGATACTTTCGTCTTTCAGCAAGTGACTTTTGTAGAAATAACTTGCAGTCGTCAAGGTCGTGAGACTGTTTACAGTGAAAACAAGAGATACCTTTGCTCTTACTTTGTGATGCACTTCCGACATTAGCAGCAAACATTGTGGATTGAGACTTGTTTGACTGTTTATACTTATCTGAGAACCTATCCTGACGACTTGTATCATCATGTTTGGAGAGCAGTGCCTGTTTACTGCAGATAGGTTCATTTGCAGATCTTGTCGCGTAGTCGATGAAGTCAACGAGATGCTTGAACTCCACTTCCTCCTGCCTGTTCAGTGTCATAGTCGTAACGCGATCCCTCCACCTGCTCCAGAGATACGCCGGGAGCTTCAAAACAACACACTTCATGTTTGGTGCATGATTAAGGACAGCCATATGAGAAATACCTCTCACTACATGAAGACACTTTGTCAGAAGAATAGAGAATTGCTTGAATCCTACGTTGTCCTCAGTCTTAAGATAAGGCCAAGTACGAATCTTGTTGAAATAAGCTGTAGAGATTCTATAGGGATCACCATACTCTTTCCAAAGCATACCCTACGAAAGGATCCATATGAAGACAACCAGATATAAGATCTCTGGGCTCACCTTTAAGTTGTTGATCGAGATAGTAAAGTCTACTTGATGTATGTGGAGCAATCCTAGTGTCGAACGCCATTAGGAAGGCTGAAAACTCTGTCGCGTCTCCGGTGAACTTGTTGGCACTTCCGGTTTGGGAAGAAACATAGTTTGGGAAGAAACATAGCATGGGACATCTCTCTTTGTGTCTCTCGAACAGCATGGTTAAACAATGAGGACTGATATTATTAACAGCAATACTACCCTTTTTAAAGGTATGATTCAATGAGCTCTGATTTACTGGCAAAAAGTCTGCTGCAGAAAGGTTAATTTTCTGTTCACTGATCTTACTGTACTGTGACGATGGAGTGACAGTGGGATCACCTAGACCTTGACCTCAGAGTACACCTTCTCTTTCGCTGCTGTCTTAGCAATCCTGGTATCAAGCTCCACTTCTTTCAGCTTCATCTCAGCCAGGGCACGAGCTAGGAACATGGACTTCTCTGCAAGAAGCTCTACAAGTTTTGCTTTTTCATGAGTATGTGAAGATCTAACTGAACTTGATTTGCCAGAACGTTGTGAATATTTAGACTTAGAAGATCTCTTAGTACTCACTGAACCTTTCTGTGCTGCAGAATCATGTAACTCTTTAGCCAATTCTCTTTCTGCACAAAGGACCCAACTAACGAGTCTCTGAAGCATAGGAATGATGATTCGTTCTCATTCGACCTCTCTCTCACCAAAGCTCTATCATCTTCCTCAAGTTGACTGCAGTACAAATCTACACATAATTTATAATACATCAACAAATCATTAATGTTGTCAAGACCAGATTTCACTAAATGCAAGTTGTCAATGTTTTCTTTCAAACGATCAAGTTCATTTTTAYTCTTAGTACATGCTGATAAWGAAGAAACAGTCTTATTTCTCAAAACTCTCAAATGTTCAATTCTGCCTTTTTCTGTAACAGTTCTGTTTTGACGTAAATGCATCCCAATATTTGTCGACACTCTCATGGTATTCTCACTATCACCAACACCACCACTGTCAGTGTTCACATCACCAACCATGGACGTTGTCTGCCCCTCAGAAGAATGACGACGTGACCATTCCTCACTGTAGAGGTGGCTATCATTATCAACGTTGCCCTGTTACGCCATGCTTCACCCTTGAATCTTGAGGACAGCAGTCCAGACGTTTTACACACGTTACACGGTGGTGTAAAGCTTGAAAAGATATCAGCCACTGCTAAACGTTGAATGTTGCTGACCACCCATGGATATGATGCGTAACACTTGACTGTCTGCAAAAACAAACACAACTCCAAAACTCGCATGGACAGGGATTTATTAAGGTTACGATTTTCGATAGTCGTTGACAAGTCATTGGCTAATTATCGTTGACATGACTCGATCCATCGATGAGGTTTAAGAAACTAAAAGAAACAAAATGATTCTTTTAGCTAATGTATTAATTACGGCATTTCAATTTAACTTGTCTGAATTTTCAAATATAGGATTATATGATTATCAAATAGAGCACTTTAAAATTATTAAATAAAAAGTTTGAAGATTGTCAGACAATGCATTTCAATAACGTGCTTCAATAACGGCTTTCTATCAAAATTACACCATAATAATGGTCAAATATTCCAAAAGATAACGCCAACAACATACTATTCAAATGTCATGTAAAGCACACAATGTGTGATTAAAAGTACTCACATTTGTGTTGCCATACAGAGAGGTTTGCAGACAGCCAAGTGACCATGTGGATAAGACAGTTAATCCAACTTTGCATGAAGTTTTTGTGCAAGGGTTAGGTCATGTGATCATCAATAATGAAAGTGAGGCTATATATTTACTGATTAAATCTGCAAAAGTTTTAGGCATTACGCTGGATTAGAACCCTAGCACTTTGGATCACAAGTCTTGTGTGTTAACCACTAGGCCACCGTACAAGACACTCATACATGCCTGGTTTAACAATGCTGAACATTACTGAAAATAACATAACTTGTATTTAGCATACACCTACAATCTTCAATTTTACCATTTCAAATATACTACGGAATAAAGTAAATGTGCATTGTTTGATGTTATGCTATATTTTAATGCAAAAAAGTAATAACATGATTTGTGGTGTGAATCACTGTTTAACTGTTGACAGGATAATATCGAAATATGTATGGTTTGAGACTAGGCATCGTGACACGCCCTTGAAGAGATTTGGTGTAAAAAGTCAGTTCACAACTTCAATGGCGGATTCTGGGCTTGGCATCGTAAACGTCGCTCCATTTCATCCCAAGCGCGTTCGATAGGGGACAGGATAGGAAAAACAGCTGGCCAGGGGAGTACCGGAATGTGCTTCTGCCTCAGGAAATCTTTAAGTTACGTCACTGTCCTTGAATGAACATCTGCACATATACGGCTCAATGATCTCAGTGTATCGTAGACCTGTCAGATTGCCACTGACAATGACAAGTTGTGTCCGACCATGAGATCTATCAACAGAGAGCTTATCAACCATTCACCTCTGTACACCCTTGCCCCAGCCATCTGAGCTCCCCAGATGAAATCTTCACTCATAAGTGAACAATCCCAATCTTGTCTCTTTGACCGTAGATGCTGCCTGCACCAGGCAAGACGTGCTTAAAGGTGAAGTTGAAGTCAAAGTGGACGTATTGCAGGTCGTCGGGACCGGGTGTTGTGCTTCCTTAGGTTGTTCCGTACCCGTCCTGATTGGATGTAAGCCAGGAATGGTCCGGGCAGTCAAACTGGCAGTCTGGAATCGATTCCCTAGATGGGTCAGCAGAAAGTAGTTGTGTTGTTGACGTGATGTCACGCGTGGACGGCCGGTCCGAGGCAAATCTCTCGTGTTCCCAATATGTTGTAAACGTCCACGTTGAGATGAGATTGTGTTTCGATGGACACCAAATTGTCTGACCACTTCATTTTGGGCAAACCCATTCTCCGGCTTACCCACCGCGCGTAGACGCTAAGTTTAGGTTGAACTTAAAGTGTTCAGTGCGCACAAAGTGCCACTTGACATCAAATTTCATGCAAAATGCTTTGCTACGTGTTTAGTAAGGGTTATGTTTATACATTTTCAACTGACGTTTTCTTTGTGCAGTTTTATGTCATGCATAACAGCTACTTTTTCCGTTAGTATATATCATCTGAAAAATCAAAACAAGTTTGGCAATATTTCTATAAAATACTGATGAACAATATTAAGCGAGAGAAATTACTATTTTGTTCAGTGGTAACGACTCTTGACATACTATGAAAGAACATGATAGAAAGAGAATCACACCTATCACGTTTAGTTGCACGAACGTGACTAAACTATATTGTTTCAAGTATCAAATCATCTTGAATCATATTTTGCCAATGATAACCGTCTTTTCAATAAAATAGGATAGGTAGACAGTACTACGTACTATTCTAAAGAAATAGAAGATATTATACATGTATTTGGGAATTGCAGAAAAGTAAGCTCCATATGGCGAGACATGGAAAATCGGATATCGTAAAAAATGCAGAGCCCGGTATCCAAAGAAAATATTATTCTTGGTCCTTTAAAAAACATAACAGTTAACAAAGTTAACAAAATATAATTGTAATAGAGATTACTTTTATAAACTTTGGTCGAACTGTCATGTTTTATTTCTTGAATATATTGTTATGCAAAACTGTAGAATTGCTTAAGATGAATAAATAAAGCATAAAAAATGAATTATTTTTTCTGTCATCTGTCAATCAGAGGCAAAACTGTATAGTGTCGGTTATAGCGGTATCCGCGTTACTGTTATTGTTCTGATTTCTCTATTGATAACGGAAAATTGAAAATATAACATAGTACAGTTATGAAATGTATTGAAACGAATTGGTCTAGGTATCGTTTTTCAGTCCTACCAAAGCCAAGCCTCTTCGTATCCCCACCCACGTGATGGTACTTGTCCAACTGTCCAGACCTCCTCCCTCTCTCTTCTGTATGTTTAATAAGACACTGTCTCGGGTGTATTGTTTGGCGACTGCTCATCCCAACTGCATTAGTGATTGTGAGTTTTCGTATAGATGCACAATGTTTGGCTTCTTTGTAAACGTGCAACTGGTTGATGTCATATATGTTATTATTGTATTTCTCAGGTATCAACACCAGTCTTCAGGAAGAAAATATCCGACTGAGGAAGGTGACTATTGATCCGTAATGCAATGTAGAGGTGGTAGTTTGGTGAAATACTCTTTGATGTTGCTTTGAAGATCATATCAATCGGATAGGGACGGTGTGTGTGGATTCTTGTACTAATAGGCTTACAGCATCCTTTAACGTGTTTTGGTTGATCAGAAACCTTCGATTCTCCAGCTGGATGTTCTGTCGACCAGACCATGGAGAAATCACTGAGTGAGTGAGTTAAGATTTAATGTCACATCATTTCAGCCATATTGTGACTAAATCAAGTTATATATATATTAACAATATAAAGGGAAATAATACAATTCTGTCAAAGAAGGACAGTAAAACAACTAGATTATCACAGATATAAATAAAAACAAGTAATTAAATCTAAAGTATTTTAACTATATATGACAATACAATGTAAAAACAGGCTATAGATTGCCAACAACTGAAGGTAGATCACCATACTAGGGACCATTGGGACTTCCTGGATCCTAGCTGGATGACAAATCATTTAATTTTAAACAACATAAGACGTGCAGACATGTAAATCTGATTACTTTATTATGAAAACAAACAATGACCTATCAATCTTCAATCAATCCACCTTTCTTTATGCAAGAATCTAATATATATACAATGGACTGCCCGTGAAAACGACCCGTGAAGGTCCAGGTTAGAATGAACCATCAGTAACCCATGCTTGTCGTAAGAGGCGACTAACGGGATCGGGAGGTCAGGCACGCTGGCTTTGTTGACACGTGTCATCGGTTCCCAGTTGCGCAGGTCGATGCTCATGCTGATGATTACTGGATTGTCTGGTCCAGACTCGATTATTTACAGACTGCAGCTATATAGTTGGAATATTTCTGAGTGCGGCGTGAAACTAACCTCACTCACTCACTCCCAACAAACACGAGACATGGACAAAAATATGATGTCATTGGCCACTAAACGCTGCACATTCTTAGTAAGATATAAGCAAACGTTCCTAACTGATCCCAGTTAACACAAAACTGCTCACAAACATAGGGAATCGTTGACAGAAAGGGGACAAGACATAACTTTCGAAGGATTCGACGCTGTGGCGCGAGTAGAAATGCTCAGTCATTTCTACATGGCTATCAGACCCAAAATAGGTGAGGAAAACAAGACATGAGTTTTCGGGAATATTAGGCAAAGTCTCAAAATATTTGTAATCCATGTTGCTGTGTTACAGACTTTGACATAATCAAAAGTGTTGTGGTTTGGTCCAGGTTTACACGACCACCGCATTCGTGCTAAAGCCGCCACGATCCTCACTCACTTTTCGAGGGGAGACGAGAGTTTTTCCTGCTGGCTCAACCACGAGCTGTATTCAGCATCTTGTGGAAGTTCAGGCCTACATCTATCTTGGAATGCAAGTTCGAGACAAGCTCCAGAATGCCCAGATTCAAGAAAAACTTCGGGCGGAGTACAAATCTCGCTTAAAGAAAATCTGGAGCTCTGAGCTAATCCTCGAAACAAGGCCAAAGCCACCAATACTTTTGCAGTGCCAGTCCTCTCCTATTCCTTTGGAGCAATTGATTGGAGAAAACAAGACATCCAGAGTCTTGACTGCCTGACCAGAAGGATCATGTCTGATAACTGAGGCCAACCACCCTCGTTCCTCTCTGAATCGTTTATATATGCCAATCAAATCTGGAGGTCGGGGTTTGATTAATGTGGAGGCTCTTCATGAAAGAAATTTTATTGTGTACTTTTGCACGTATTTACTTATCGGATGATCCTCTGTTGATGCATGCCAAGACTCATGATGAAAGCAAATAATTCCATAGCTATTTTAAGCGTGTCAAGATTGTTGGACAGAATCAGAAATTTGAGGTTGATTTTGTTGATGGCGATGTACTGCTGGACAGTACAGCGATGGGAGTAAACCAGGTGAAGTCGCTCACCAAGTCTGCCCAGAGTCGGTCTTTTGTGGAGAAGCTTTCTGAGAAGCCGTTGCATCGTGGTACATGCAGTGTGTGGAACAGAATAGCAATCCCACCGACTCCTTTGCCTGGATGAAGTCGGCTGGTCTCAAATGTGAAAACTGAGGGCTTCCTTTTTGCTGTTCAGGACCAGTCACTTCCCACTCATAATCGCCAAACTGTGATTCTTAAAGAAAATATCAATATGAAATGTCGAGTATGTAATGAATTTACCGAGACTGTCCAACACCTTGTCAGTGGATGCCCTTCCTTGGCACAAACAGCATTTCTTAAACGACATGATGGCATGGCTCGTTGCTGTTACTACCGTCTCCGACATGCCTGTGGCTTTGACTCCGAGGTCCGACCATCGTACGACCCTGAACATGTCCAGGGGGGAATGGAAAATGATGATATTAAAACCTGTGGAATAGGCCCATATACAGCCTCAGAAGAATTCCGGCTAACAAACCTGATCTTGTCCT
>VKKT01004985.1:58597-76695 GCA_008038995.1 Haliotis laevigata | reverse complement strand
AGTCATTGTAATGAAACACATGACATACTATTCCACTTGACCAAATTTTCACAAAAGTTTTCAAGAACTTATAATTTCTCATAAATATTTATGTTCAGGGGTATTTGCATAACACTTATTTTTCAAATTAATATACATTCCTGCAGTGAACAGAAACATCCTTATCAGGGAAAATTTACCTCAAAATGTTTCAATAATGATTTTAGAAAATTTGGTTTCAATCAAACTTTAGGAAAACCTCCACCAGTGTTTCAATAACATTTCAAAAAGGTTGGTGTGTAGAAGTTTTGATTTTCGTTCTTGATGACCTTTTAATAACGTTACTCGGAACGTTTTCATAACGTTTCAAAACAAAGCATCACTTGTCGTTGACCAGAACGCGACTTGTCTGCCACGTCCATACAACGTTGCACTGCGACTTCGACATGGCGACCTCAATGTTACCTGGGAGCGACGTAGCAAATACGTCGCCGGCCTGCTGGGACTGTTCCCTGGTGGCTCGGAGAATCTCAATCAAACTTCACCTTACAGGTAACTCTCGTTTAATTATTCAATTATATGGAATATGCTATACTGTGGATACATGATAATTAGCAGGTGGGAAATAGTTTGAAATTGTAAGCCAACATGTAGGATATAAAGGCTTATGTTATGATGTGATGTATCGTGAAAGTAGCGTATGTTGCTACTTAGATTTACAGGCTTATTAATTATTGTGTATAGAAGTTGTATATTGTCGTTGATTATTTCGCCCCATAAGTTTACATTCATATGAGCTGGTCCCATTATACAACCGGACGACTTTTTCATCATGGCGTCGGCCCACGCTATAAAGGACGCTATCGTGACCTATTTTCACGCATGCAAGGAGGCGAAGGGGGATTCCCCTCGTGACGTCATTAGCGTGGTGGTAGCCTCTCGACTTCAGGGAGGCTACCTTGTCTCTATGGAAGATTACATAGTTAATGGTGTGCCAGTAGTTAGGTTTGGCCTACTACTCCGGGTAATCAACACTTAATCTTGCAACTCGTCTTCCTTTTCACACTAACGTGGATTTCTTCGATCCTATTTCGGATGTTATAGTTGTACATTGTCAGCTTGTTAATGCTTATTTATATCAAATGGCATGCATGGATTCCGTACAACACAAGCATATTACAGTACTAGTTCCTCGCAAGATAATATAAATGTGAACTAGTTGTACCCAGTCAGCCCTATACATGTATATAATCACATGACGTCAGACACCCTCAGCTGCTACTTATGTAATCTATATCTACATTCAGACAGGTTGGATACTGAACGTATTACGTCATACATATTTTAATGGTTCTTCTTGAATCAGTGTTTTATCCAATTTCTTGGTGTTCTGTATATGCATTTTTAGTTACTGGTTCTCGCAGCGAATAGCTTGAAAACAGCTGATGCTGCGTACAGCACCATTCATTCATTACTTTATTCAATCATTCAATACTTCATTCATCCATTACTTCATTCATTATATTCTATAA
Source organism: Haliotis laevigata (assembly GCA_008038995.1). Lineage (NCBI taxonomy): Eukaryota > Metazoa > Mollusca > Gastropoda > Lepetellida > Haliotidae > Haliotis > Haliotis laevigata. The sequence goes on along the minus strand of VKKT01004985.1, from coordinate 75,184 downwards.
TTAAACTAATAATAAAATCTTACAGTACAGAACAAGAGCCAGGTTCAATTCCCCACATGGGTACAATGTTTGAAGCCCAATTCTGGTGCCCCCCCCCCCGATATTGCTGGAATATCGCTAAAACTAAACTCACTCCTTGGGCTGTTCCCTAACTGGCTGAGTCATGAGTGCGGCGTAAAACTAAACTAGCTCACTTACTAATGTTACATTTCTACTGTTTCAGCTTACAAATAGAAGTACCAATTACAAAATAAAACGATTTGGCATTGATTTATGTATTTTCTAAAACTATTACCTTGCATAAGATAATGAAATTAGTAAACCATATCAGAACTATTACAGAGTGTACATTTCTGTCACTTTCACATTTTTCCATCGTCCCGTTTCAGTAGGAAGTCGGTGACAGGATCTTAAGTTTAACAGGCATAAAAACTCTTTAGATGAAGATCAAATTCAATATAACTTTTTATTACTTTATAAAAACTGGTTTATATGAAACAAATTTCTTTTTCATTTCTGTTTCTGAATATAGTGGCTTTCAAGATAACGGTATACTTTATCATGTCAAAACACAGTTGATAACCAGATGGCTTTCCCATATATCATTATTACCCGTTTGTATAAACACATTTTTAATGTATACAATCCATTAACTTGGTACTTTGTGAACAGTATAATTCTTGTGTGTGATAAAGTATATACAAGAAAACAAATCATAGTATACGATTTAACAGTTACTATATATTGGAAAACAAATAAGGGACACATGACAGCACAAGTGTTCCTTATTTTTCTCCAGGTTTCTTCACAAGGTTTCTGTCGCTATGTGTGTGAAGAAATCTTACAAAAAATAAGGAACACTTGCCTTCATGTGTTCCGTTATTTATTTCCCTCAGTATAATTTTGACCAGTTTTTAGTCACTTTACGCATTAACATAATATATATATATATACACACACACACACACACACACACACACACACACACACATATATATATTCTTGTGGATTGTCCAATACAATATAAGTGTAAATTTTAGACATAAGATAACGTTTCCTACCCCTGTATTGTGTTCCCATAGATTCATATTGGTACTACTAGAGTATCAAATGTATTACTTTGTCGGTTTGACATTTCATAGATCAAAACGTCTGTCACTGAGGCAAATTAGTACTGTCATAAATTTCAATCAATAGTCTAGCATTACCATCATGTATATTTCATGCATTTAACGATGAAATTCTGTTATGAAATATATTGGTACTGCCAGCAAAGCGTAGAGATTATATGTGTATACAGCTTGTTCAACTTGACCTGATCAAGTGAATAGTAAATTAAATGCATTATGTGACCGTTTGTGCCATTTGTCCTTAGAGTAGCTCAGGTTAAGCTGTACACACGCTGTACACACGCGCGCTGTACACGAAAACTGTGCATTACCATGTCAGTTTGACCAGGGAGACTATATAAGGGGGCCTGTTGCAGAGTATCCCTCGTTGGACACACTTTTGAACGCGTGAAGGTAAGTTATATCTACCTCACAAAGCCAAACAAATTAAACTCAGATACACAATAAGTACTCACTGTGACTAGACGCACCGCATCTACAAACGTTTTCGTGCAAAATGGACAATGTCATGATAATAGTATTTCCCAGAGAAATGACCAAAGCCTATGAATAAACTTACTTCCCCTGTCTCTATTTATACATAATTCAATGTAACACACTTTGCGTGGGTCGATGATATTATACACGACACATTGTGAAAAACAACAACTATCAGGTACAATCATTTCTTAAGCATATTATAGTCTGTTTGCAGTGAAAACGTACCGATGAATTTCAATTGAAACAAAAAAGTAAATCAAATAAAGTGAAATTAAGATTGCGAATCCAATTAATTGTTCCTTGCCAATTGAACATTTAAATTTAACATTTATTTTGTAAATTTCGTTATACGTTCCGTTTCTGATTTTCCTTTCGGTTATATAGAGAATCCCCCCCGGGTGTCTTTTGATATCAAAAATGTCAACACACGTTGATAAAAGTCCAAATACCCTCAGACAATTGCAAGCCTCGGATATTTGTGACGTTATCAACTCTTGGTGATATATTTGATATGAAAAGACACTCGGGGGGGATTCTCTATATAACCGAAAGGAAAATCAGAAACGGAAACGTATAACGAAATTTACAAATTAACCACAAACTCCTTTCATAAAACCAGCATAAAAAACAACATATAGACAATCCAGTTTTCCACCACAACATGGTGGTGCACATTTCACTCCAGCGAACGGAACAAAGATGCATGATCTGAACCTGATGCGGAGCTATCACAACTCTTTCCATGGAACATGTGTTTTAAACGTAACAGGATATTTGGGATTACACTTTCATAGGAAAGTACAAATTTTAGTACCCAACAAAAGTACTAGAATCTGTACTTGAATGACCACTTTCTAAACGGCATTGTGTAATCAAGTATTTGTTTGATAACTTTCGTACGATTGCCGGTCTGTGTAGATTCTTAAAGTCAGACTCTAAGAATATTTCATAGTTTATGTAATGCAGGGTGGACTTATCTGGCGCAACTTAATAAAAGGATTAACATCATTTATGTGGGGCTGTCCTTATCTTTTAACGTGTGTCCATGTTGCGACCGCTCTGAAATTTATGAAATATAAGCATTTGACCTAACTCGACTTTACATGCTGATTTTGAAATATATGCCCTGGTGTGATATAAGAAGTGCGTTCCCCACCACATACTCATTGTGCACGGATCAGCTTGATTTTCCTTCATCTATATTTATAAAAAGATGTTTCCGAAAGAAAGCGACTTGATCTGTATCAAAAATTAATTCAAGGACTATTAACAACTTTATGCTTTAGATTTTCATTAAGTATGTCCACAATTGCAGAACTCTTTTTTAGTTTCATTTTCTATTTATTTTTCCCGACCGCTCCCTTACATGTGAAACATGTTTAGAAAAGTAGGATGGTCTAATTGTCGACAGTCAGTGCTAACAATACGATATAATTTACCTAATTTCCATAAATCCGTAATGTCTGAGCAAAGTTATTGTTAACCTATAGTTAAATATAGAACCACAGCTTCTTTTGTTGGGTACAATGTGTTAAGCCCATTTCTGGTGTCCCCCGCCGTGATATTGCTGGAATATTGCTAAAAGCGGCGTAAAACCAAACTCAGTCAGTCAGTCAGTCAGCTTCTTTTGTCAGTATACATTGTACTGAGAATTGATCGATACGAGAACTGTCACGACATGTGCCTCATAACAAAAAACAGGGGTATCTGAAACAAGCACATACTATGCTAATTCAGTCAGTACGTGACCTGAGCGAAAGCTATCACGTATTGAAGTTAAACTTGTCAGCATTACCTTATGTGTAACACAACGATACGCGGTTAATAATTGGTTAAGAAATGTGGTGACAATATCATACATAGCTGTTCACCTAAAACAGGAGAGTCTGAACAGATAGTGTTCACAATAGCTAAAACCAGTTTAAATGTTATAAATATAGTATTGTATAGATACGTAAATCGAGTCAGAAGAGAGCGAATTTATCAGCTTACCTCATATGGAACGTCTGTTACAGTTGCCATTGACGAACTAGACTAAATGCTCAATCTGTAAAATGTATTTTTCATAGAAGCAACGAACTCCGTACAAATTGAAAATGATCCCAAATGAGGTGGAATCTGCTGAGGATCTGCAAAAAGTCAAGATCTGCATCATTTAGTGCTTTTATTTTAACAACAAGCGGTGGATGGAAATTAAAATGCCACCGTTCGTGGACTTGTAAGACAGTCTAGGGAAGCCAATTCAGCGAAAACCGCCATTCCCGAGGAACTGAGCTATTTATAGACAATGACGCACCGTCGAGAGAACGTGGCGTGCGTGGATTCCCTGTCTTGAACATTCGATCGTGTGTATGTACGGGTAATCATTTCCTGATGTTTCAACTTGCTTCCCCCGACATTTCTGAGTCGAGTTCGGAAAATAACTGTTTAAACAGATCTGCAACTGTTCATATTTCCCTTCGTAACTTTTCGAAATACTACGCCATTTGCTTCGCTTGGGAGCATTTCCGTACTCGAGAGGCCACAGGCAGATAGTAAACGACAATACAACGTTCAATAGCGTGCAACGTTTTTTATGTAACATTCTCTGATATGTAAACACCGACAGAATCTGCAGTGAGTCATGGTCAAAATAGACTAACAACTAGTTTATGAAATGAACATATTTTACGGATAAAACAGTTCTTTAATAATAAAACATATTAAAATGAAATGATAAGGAGCCTGTGGTAATCTTGACATGTCACACATTCTACACTTGTATGGGCTTTCTTGTACATACCTTTTTGAAGGTCTGTATGACAGACTATGGTCAGTATTCTCTAACACACACACACACACACACACGCACACACACACACACACACATATATATTATATATATGTATGTGGATGGACACGTCAGTTCTGTTTGTTGTGTCTATTTCTTAATGTTGTAAAAGCTGGCGACACAAGGAGCAAGTGGTAATCATCTTCTACTTCATATAAATCGCACAGGTGACAAATACTTAGTTCTCTTTTATATTATGTGTATCGCCTTTCCATTAATCAATTAGTCATGAGATGAACATCAAACATGTGCCTATCCAAGAATCTTATGTTTCATGACAATAATAATATTTACACGGAATTAACAATAAATGTAAATAAAACCTGGGTTGTCTGGATCCCGTTTATCCGGAAACCTCTAGTCCTGGGGGATAAACCATTATGATTAAACCATTATGACTTATTGCTACATTTACCTACCCTTGTTATTTAATCCGAATATGTATTAATCTGGACAGTTTCACTCCGGGTTAGTGCGGTTTCTAATTGCACAGTGTGACCACTAAGGTAATGTTTTGTCAGCTTCATTTGAACCACAACGGATTCATGAAAATGCATTACAAATAGGAGAGTTGAAATTGTCCATATAATGTACATACACTGTTGAATTAAACACACAAAATTAATGTTTCGGTAGACAGTTGCGGGAATGGTTATTGGTCCATCCCAAGAGAAGAAAACGCGGATTGTCGGGCGATAGTGCAGTTTTGGGATATCAAGAAAAACACACACATAAAAACAATGCCATTTGTTTATAAAGTAAAACTATTACAAGTTGTTTCGAGGACCTTATCAGTTTTCAGCGCAAGTTCGAACTCGTATGTTCTGAGCAAAATAACGGTCGGCACTTTACTATTCCGCATTTCACTGTTTTATGCGCATAATTGGTTTCATTAACACCACACCTGTGGACAAGCACTAGATCTATTTTCTCTAATCTGTTTCAGATATTTCTACACGATCTGTTAATTTGTTCCTGGTCAGCTGACATCCTACAGCAAGGTATGTCCCACTGTCTCCACTGAAGAAAGCGGGTATCATATGTTTCAAATCAAATGATTACCATGCAGCAATGTATAACGCACGCACGCACACACACACACACACACACACACACACACACACACACACGTAAGCAATTTGTGACTGTTGCTAGTCTTAAATCGGAATTTACCTTTTCAAAACTGACATGGATATATTTCTTGGTGGTGGTGATGATATAGCTTTAGGGCAACTTGGACCAGAAGTAGGGCATATTTACACCCAACACATTAATTGAAGCTGAACTATCATAAATGTAAGTGGGCCTACTGCAAATGTTTATATTTAGCATGCAAAAAATGTATTCACTATCGAGATATTTTGATAAAATGACATGATCTTCTGCTTAATGATATGTATTAAAACATCAATCAAGATTTTTGTTTTGAAAAAAACACACCCAAAAACCCACAAAAATATAATGCTCGTTCAATTAAAAAGCAGTAATCAAACTAAAAAGGAATGTTAAAACGATTTAAAAACAATACATAAATTTGGATGAATGTATTATTGGACGACATATGCTTAGATAGTCTCATATTTGCCTGATGCAGCCACGTACTCTAATATAGCCCTTTGGACTGAACCGGATGTTGGTGCCCAATGTTGCAGCGAGGGAGAATGAATCGCTTTTCTCGAGCAGGGGATGTATTTCCTGTAAAGTCACAAGAGTTGTTTCCCTTTGATTGTCTCTGACTTCAGATCGGGTTTGACGCGAATTAGGCGCGAAACTGGTTTGGCTGGATGAGGATGAGATCTGTGTACCGGCAGCTGAATGTTGAACTGGAAAACAGCCCGTGTGCATATGTACTCCAATGTAAACATGATTCGGCATCCATCAGTACCCAAAGCCCACATTCCTTGGCAACATATGGACTTGCAAATATTACGACTAGAGGACAATTATTGTTTTATTTTAAATGAAATGGGTGGACGTATTCATGCCTTTTATTATTCCTTGCGTTTCTAACGTGTTAAAATCACCCATTGTTCCTTGCCTAACGTATGTGTTTCTTCACGGAATACTTCACGCAGCTCCTACCCATGATGATCCAGGTTACAATTGATCTCCAGTGGCCCATACTTGTCACAAGAGGCGACTAAAGGGATCGGGTGGTCAAGCTCGCGGACTGGGTTGACACATGTACGAGTCTCAGTTGGGTAGATTGATGTTGATGATGTTGTTCACTGGATTGTCTGGTCCGGACTCGATACATATAGCTAGAATATTGCTGAGTGCGGCGTTAAATTTTAACCAAAACCACACAGCCAGCTCAAGGTTACTTTCAATCCTCCATATACCTGTTTACCGCTAACTCTCATATGGTGCCATGTTATTTTGCCTACACGACTCACACTATGGTGCAACAAATCTGAAAGATCCTGTTCTCCCGCGTGAGCGCTCATCTGATAGGGAACTACCTGAGAGAAGTTGATCTATATCATAAACTGTAACTGTGTAATGTGACTAACAAATTGCCTGCTTTTCACTTAGTGCTATGCCTTTTTCTGTCATTAAATGACAATGTAATGAATATAAGTTTTTAAATAAGACTCATTTTGACTCTGTACTTACAATGTTTAATAACGCAGACTTGTTCACGTCACTATAATGCTGGAATAATGCAGATGTGACATAAAGCCCAACTCAACTCAACTCAACTCCAATGAGATAGTACGGTTTTGCACAGTAACTGTTGTTGGCAAAAGGTTCAGCAGCCAGGATTTTTCGTTACAGGTTTATCATATCCCTGAAAACATAGAGATGCTGCAGTTTATATAAGTGGCAATTTCAAATACGCGTTCATCCTTCCTTCATCCTGTATAGCAGTCGGTTGGGTTGCCAAGTGGCTAAAGTCCTTGCTCGTCACGCCGAAGACTTGGTTCGAATCCCAACATGGGGAGAATGTGTGAAAACTATTTCTTTTGTTACATGCCATGAGTGTAAAACACTACTCACTCACTTATCCCTTATCCAAATCTAAAATCTCTTTAATTCAGATATTCCTAAGCCATTTTCTTTCATATCAATGGGTTCTATGCGCACATTGTAGGACCGGTTGAAAGGATTAGTAGTTCTGTGTTTTACGTCCATGAGACGACCCGTGAAATCCGGGTTGCAAATTGATCTTCAGCAACCCATGCTTGTCATGAGAGACGACTAACAGGATCGGATAGTCAGGCACGCTGACATGGTTGACACATGTCATCGTATCCCATTGCGTAGATGGGTGCTCTTGCTGTTGATCACTGGATTGTCTGGGCCAGACTCGGTTATTTACTGACCGCCGCCATATAGCTGACATATTGCTGAGTGCGGCGTTTAACAACAACCAACTATTTTCAAGTGATTCCTCGATGCTTATAGTTGCTGAATGGTATCATGTTGGAAAAGTATCTGCCCGGTGACGTAAGGATGTTGTCCTGAAAACATGAAAGAGAAGGAGAGCACATGAGAGAACAAATCAACCAATGAGGCGGAATTGCATCGCTGTAACGACGAAGCACTGCGTGGAAGTGTACACATTACATGTACATACAGCTGATGCAAATTGAAGGAGAACGGACAAGACAATACATTGTCATTTTTTATCGTCATATTTCAGGTACACATTCACAATTTACAATTGTGTATGTCGAGTTTGATCTGTATACAGCAACACACAAGTATACATTTACATACAATTGGGCACATAAAGAATACGTCTTTTCCCTTCTATATTGACCGAAGTTTACAATGTTTCTTATAATGCCTGCTTTTTCCCGAAAATTAGTATTGCAATCATACTCCAAACAAAAACTTTTAAAGTATGGGGACAAACTCAATTTGATAAACGTGGTGAGGTCATTTATACTCTAAGGTAAATGCGACTTTTTGTGTGATTAATGGGTACTTTGAACAACATGTTGGAACATGCAGTGAAGCAACTGACTCAGTATTCGTTGAGTTTGATTGAAATGTAACATTGTTAAAAACAATGTCACCAGTACCATGTTCGATTCAAACGCCCAAATGAAACATTGAACCAACAAGGATGCTGAAACACACCAGCACCATGTTGGATTCAAACGACCAAAGACAACTGCCTAGTGCATGTGGAAGACAGACTTCCCATGCAGCTTGTGGCAACGTTTCCTTTAAAAGAAGCTACTGACAGTATCGAAGCCCCTAACAACTTCTTCACCATGCCACAGCACAGACCGTTAAGCGCCCACAACAGAAGCAGGGCCATTGCATGGGTACAAGATGGTGAATCCATAAGAAGTGTTGCTCTCCATCTTCAGGTGTCTCAGACTGTCATTCACAGACTGGGGGACAGGTTTCAGGCCACTGGCAGAGTACAGAACAGTCCTCGCTCTGGAAGACCAAAACATCCCAAAAGGTCAGCATCAAGAAGGCTCAAGCCCTTCGGAACCAATTCCACAGGCTGCATGGAGAGTTTTCCACATGCACTAGGCTGTTGTGTTTGAATCAAACATGGTGATGGTGTGTTTCAGCACCCTTGTTGTTTCAGTGTTTCATTTCACTCAAACTCAAAGAATATTGTATCAGTTGCTTCACTGCATGTTCCAACATGTCGTTTAAAGTGTCCATTAAGCACACAAAAAGTTGCATTTACCTTAGAGCATCACTGACCTCACCACGTTTAAGTGTATATATGACTATCAAATTTGAGGGTGTTCCCATACTTGTTGTTTGTAGTATATATAGCTTAAGTTTCCATCAGTATCAACAAAATCGTTAATTACTGTATTCCATTTTTTACAAAGCATGGAAAGTACTAGAGGTTTATTTCCAATCGATAGCAAAATGTTCACTTTTCTCTATAAACTGACCCCAGCACGTGATGTATGAGTAAGTAACACATCAATTCAAGCATTGTTGGTTCTTGTTTCTTATATATGTTCTGGGATAAAGCATTCACTATTTGTTATCAAAATTCATGTTTTCTGAATAATATATATTTTTCTAAAGTCGTTTATGATTTTCAGCTAATATATATTAGTCTTTGAATAACAGATATTTCTTGTGATCTTACAAGATTACACAATGTCATATTAGGGGGTTCTTAGTCCATGTTTTTAGGATTGGTTTAGTTAACACGCTTCTGCGTGTGTCAACTCAGCTCTTGCTGTCATCGTTATTCGTACCTCTTTTTAATCTGACTTTAGACTAGCACTACGTAGACAGCAAACTACTGAACCAATAGTGCAGATCTAAATACCAAATGAAAAACGTGATGAATAGATATGTACAATATCCTATAATGGCTTAAATGGCTAGAAATATATTAGAAATGTCTACATAGTGTTTGATAAAAAGCAGTTACAAAAAACTAAAGTAGATGAGTTTGTCTGTCCACACTGATACCAAAGCATAACATGTATACGACTAAACATTTAGAGAGAAAAATATATGGAGAACAAAACCCAAAATGACGTGCTAATGAAGACCGTTATTATAAGCAGTGCGTTCAGGATGGAAGGGGTATGTAGGCTTTTAGAACGTTAGTGCTATTTTGGGTGTAATTATGTCCGGTCGAGAAGGACAGTTTCAAATTATAAGATGCCTTATGGAGTTAAAAGTATTGTTTAAAAGCATCAGGGGTGATTGCAAATATAGTGAAGTGTTTCTTGAGAGTGATATCCGAGGTAATATTATTTTGGTGTATGTAGTACTGCAATGTAATACATGAGTGGGTATTGCAGATCAGGATTAGAATTTTAGTAATTATTTTAGGGTGCATTTGAGTTTATTTGTGGTAGGTTGACGGTCACTTTGGCTATTAGGTCGGCATGATTTTTACCAAACACTTTGGCGTGGGGAGAAATCCAAAGGAACTGGATGTGTTTGTCTAAAAAAATAGATTATGTGTGATTTATTAATTTTGTTCGTTTTATTCAGTTTTGCTTTGAAAGGGTAAGGTGGTATTTAGTAAGGTAGTATCATAATTTTATATTGTTGTTTGGTGATTAGGTTGTGCTATGTTTCTGTTGAAGCCAGCGTTATGAGCCCCAGCTAGAGGACCCGTTGTGTTGCACTAATTAGGTCAATACTCGTATCCTAGAGTTATTGCTTTAGTGGTGTTTGGGTTATTTGTTTTTATTTGGTTGTTTTTGTTTGTTTTTTGTTTGTTTTGGGGTTGTTGTTTTTGTTTTTTGTTTGGTTGTTTGTTGGTTTTTGTTGTAGTTTAGGTTTGAAGATGTTTCATGGCTGGTAGTTTTGTTTTAGGTTATTAGTATTTTGTTAGGTAGTCAAGTATGCAGTGGTTTATTGGGGGACGGAATGGATGAACTGCTTGTTTCGGGTTTGTTTTAGTGTATAAATATGACTCGTTTATGATTCATGGGTTATATGGGAGTATGCCCAGAATATTATTGTCAGCTGTTCATGGAGTATGCAGTTGGTGTCTCGCCGGCTAATGCCTGTAGGGATATGAGTGCGGTGCCTTGCTGTGTGCGTGTGGCTGATCTAGTTGGTGATATAGATGACAATTTTTATAGAGAAGCATGTACAATGTGAAAGGAAACCCTTAGTGTTATATACAAAGTGACCCTCTGCAAGTCATGCACAAAAAACATTGCTCACCTCCACCGCTTGTGCATGTGTGCAAAATTGATGACACCCCTACCTCCCCAGGACATATCAATTGGGTGACAACAACACATCCCTTAAATGTCACACAGAATGCACGTGCCTTATACAAATTGTAGGTATACGCATATAGTTTTATGCAAGGTTATTATATTCCGACGATACACTGTTCACTAAAACATGCATAAGAATATTATATATATTTACATAATTGTGAAATGAATAGTAAATGTAAAAGAATATGTACAAAGTTGGTAAAAATTGCGTAGTTAAACGTTTGAAACGTGCGTTTGTCGTCTACATATTTGAAAATTTATTATACCTTAATAAAGGGTAGCTGACGCATGCATTAATTGATTACGTGTTCCATCTGGTGTACAATTAACAAAAGCTCGATTATTAATTAAAAACCTGTTATTCATTGAGAAGAATATCACTATAACATCGACGCACTTCATCAATACAAATTTTACATTATCTTTCTGGTGGAGGAGTAGGGGGATTACTGTATCTGCCCGTTTCTATTTCCAACGAAGAGTGAGGTGGTGGGTAGGCAAGTGGTTAAAGCGTTCGATGGTTACACCGAAGACCCGGGATCGATTCCAAACATGACACAATGGGTGACGCCCATTTCTGGTGTCGCCCGCCGTCTTGCTATCATATTGCTACAAGCAGTGTAAAATTAATCTCACTTACTCCAATGAAGAGAAATTAGATATAACTACGCCATTTTAGGGTTTTTCTATGAGCCGGTTAAGCTAATTCATATCGAAAGCGTTTGAGACTTCCAGGAACATGCTTATCATATATAGGCGTTCCATTTGGTGAGCATTATTTACCTGCTGTCGGCGGTAACGATTGTCATGGTTACATGAAGTCGCCTTGGTTAATTAAATCATCAAACCGAAACAAGAGTCTCATTAACCAATTCAGACAATGACCTTTTCAGCCGATCCGATTTTTCTCGAGTGAAAGTGAAAAGAGACACTGCAAGCAACTATGGTTACACTGAATTCCAACTCCTTGTTCCATACGAAAATGGCATTTACAAATTAATCTACATTTTAAAGTTTAATGAAATCGTATGTCTATTTCTTATGTCGAGGTTTAGTCAGCATGTCGTTAACTAACACCCCCATTCAACAGAGATTTCTGGCTCATCGGTCATTCATCGGAAGCAAAGATTTTTGCTGCTGCAGCATAAAACAAAGCCCAGGGCTGCAGCGTTGCGAGGGAGTTGATCCATGACTAGTACCGTCAGGAGGTGCAGCCCGTGTTTACGCTCGACTGCCGATTGTGGCGACAAATCCGACCAGCATTTGGTCAGTGTCGGATTACCTAACGAATAGTAACCGATTTGTCGGATTGGTGTGGGGAGAGTATTTGAAGTGTCAGATTAGTGTCAGGTCACCCTCGATTTACAATCCGACCGCAATTGGATCAATCGGACGCCGCCAATGAATATGTCGGACAGACATCGGGCCTCTACCAGTTTTTCATCCGATTAATCCGATCCATGTTGGATCTGTATCTGATTTTGCGGAAAAGGGGTCCACCCAAAAAGGATGTCGAGTCAATTTTCATCTGAACTCATCGGAATGCCAAAATTGTAACATAATTGGGATCAGATCGGCTTCAGATGAGGTTCCGATGGTCAGTGGAATGGGGGTGTAAGACGTAACAGATTGCCCCTGTTACAAGAGGTAGCACAATGATTCACTATTCATCTGGCTTACTCGTTACAACTGTTATAGTGTTTTTTTTGCCTTTATTAAGTGTATTTTTGTAACGTACAATGTGACTGATATAATATCAAGACCGCACCAGACCGCCAAACTTGTCTAACGGCCGAGCCTCGATCTGAGATTCTCTCGATTTCCAGTTTTCCGTTTGTCAGAGCACGCTGTACGACAGAGAACGCTGCACGACCACGACGTGTTTGCAAGGGTTAGAAGGAGCGTAGTGTTGCAATATACAAGTGATTACACTTATCAAATAATACTGATTAATATCTATATATCAAGTTGAATGAATTCTGAACTGGTTTTTGTACTAAGTTGCGCAATAGGACGGAACCCAGTCAGCAAGAAACGAGACTGATGTGTACTCAATGTTTTTCGTAATGTTACAAAAATGCATTTAATAAGCGCAAAATAGCACAAACAGGTGTAACCAGTGTGACAGATGAATTGTGAATTATATACGACCTCTTCAAACATGGGCAGTCTGCGACGTCTTAGTTAATGACATGCTAACTAAACCTCGACATAAAATGTAGAAATACGATTTTATTAAACTCTAACATTAAGATTAACTTGTAAATCCCATTTTCTTATGAAGCAAATAATTCGAATTCATAGTTGATTGTAGAGTTTCTTTTCAATTGCACACGAGAAAATTAGGATCGGCTGAAAAGTAGGTCATTGTCTGTATTGGTTAATGAGACTCATGTTTCGGTTTGTAGAACCTAGGATCTGTTTAAGTGAGATTTACACACTGAACCATACCCGCTCTTACTTCCTTGAGATCTGGATCCCACAAGATGGAGATAGAAACGGCCTGATATTGTAACCCACCGGTTCCCGCAAACAAACGTTTCAGTCATATTTGTTCAAAACCATTAATTTTCATTGTCATTCTTCAACGTGCCGGCGCCACAGTGAACTTCCGATTCCACAGCCCACAACTGACCTATTTTCTTTAACGACAATACTTTAGTCAATTCATTAGGTGCAATTGTATATCTCTATAAAACAGTTTTTTTGCTTGAAAAACCCTAGACAAGGATCCGCCAAGGATCTTTGACTGATGATAAACATATATCCAGTTTAACAATGTTTATAAAAATACAACTGACAAACAGCATTTTCCTTTGTCATTTATCTATAAATCGTAGCTCCCGAAGCAAAAACTTTTAATTGTTTTTATTAGCGATGTCTAACGCATCATTATTTATGATTTCTGCTGACTTTACTATCGAAAAGGTATATCTAATGTACGCGGTTGAGTATTTACCGTTTATACCATTTATGCCGTGTCTGAAATTTCCTCTTCGCTGAATGGGTCCTTTATACCCTTGAAATTCTGAAGGTGCCCTTCTTTGAATGGACTGGGCCACCCCCACGAACACAAAAAAAAACGGAGGCAACTCATTTTCTTACGTCACGGTACGAGCTTTGCCGAATCTGCGATTACAATGTACACGTATATGCGCAGGTTGTGAGATTAGTGCAGTTGTTTGGTGAGTTTTAGATAACAGTAAAATAACTTAAGATCTTTTTGAGTGTAAATAAGTATACTTTGTTTTGTCTATTTAGCGCCATCTTTTAACCTGCTTTTACCTTAATATGTAATTTCATAAAATTCATGTATTTATTGTATATATTATATGTGCATACATTTTCTTTCTCTATATGTATCTTATGCAAGGTATGCTTATATACCCATGTACTTTATAGGCATGGAGGGGCGGGAGTATTTTTTTATTTACCTGCGTACATATACGTATACGTAACAACACGATTATGTTTAATGTATTTTTTAAACAAAAATGTTTACACGATTCTACAGTTTCTCCTAACCCGTTTGTGTGGTGTTTGTACATATGTTTTACTATATCATGCTCCTTTTACTTTTACCTTCTTTTTGTACAAATACTGACACAAAGATGTTCCATTCTCGACTTTAGAATCTAATTTCTTTCAAGGTAATAATTACTAGTTTATGTATACGCGTTATACTTACGATTTCCTGTTGTGGAAAATGGCCGCGGATTGCTTGTCCTTCGTGGAAATAGAAGGAGTTCGTCGAAGCAATCACAGGGTGGACGCGGATTACACGAGACGTCGTCAAAATGACTGCTGTAGAGGCATTAAATGCCTCCTGGGGTTGACGATTATCTGAAAAGATTTATTTGGAGATTGGATATTGATATAGCGAACAAAAAACTCTCCTTGTTGACTGAATAGGACGGTTAAGGTTAAGTACCGTTAAGGGCACGGTCGGGAGGAAGACTACCAGGGGTGGATGCAGCTTTTTGCGAAGGGGGGTGGGGGGTGGTGCGGGGGGTGCACACTTTTGAGAAAAGGGTGGTGGTGCACACCTCATTTTCACCCGAGTTTCAGTGGTCACTGAACAAACTCTCAGGACAAAAGTGGGGTGCGCACGAGTGCACCCCCCCTTCCCCCCTTCTTGATCCGCATATGACTGCTATTAGGTTCAAGTCTTTGAACAGCACAGTGGTAGTGAGTCGCATTAAAGGCTATATAGTATTTATATATGTCAACTTATTTATTTTGAGAAAAACGACATTTCGGAATATATTCTCCTTACTCCATTACCTAACCTCCGAAATGTCGGGTTCCTCAGAATTAAGAAGTTGACATCCATAAACTCTCGCCTTGTAAAACTTATGTTACCGGGGTTTGCAGTGCGCACTGTGGTGTTGAGATTGACCTTAAATAATATACGCTCCGAAATAATGCCAATCCCTGTCAGGCTTTAACTGTTCCGAATGCGACACATTTACAATTAACTGATCACCAGCGTTCAGTTGCACCAACACGTGGATATCACTGGAGTATTCCAGGCTTGATCCATCAATGATATCGTTCTTGTTCTCGGTCACTATGTTCCTCGATACTGTTTCCAGCTGTTGATTTGCGGCATTGTATCTTATTATGCTGTGATGGAAATCTAACTCGGGATCTGAGCGATGATTGTATTCTGTGTAGAATTTCATATGGGCATATATAGCATATATTCCAGCGGCCGGGACCACAATACTCCCGTTTTCATACTTCATACCATTGTACAAGTACTGCCGGCCTCCTGGTGCAACGAAAGGCACCCAGTTCCTGACTGCAGTGGATGAAGGCATATCTGTTAAGAAGGCACAAGTGTGTCAGTATTACATATTAAGTGCGGTGACCAAGGATGTATAATATCAGGTGAGGTGAAATGGGGTTTAGCGTCGTACTTTAGATTGTTTCGCTCATATGACGACGTGCATGCGTCTGTGTGGCTGCTTGTACTAGCCCAGAATAAAGCTGGTTTTATAGTGCTAGTTCACTGAGATACCATACTGCAGTAATACCCCACTCAGACACATTATACTGACTCCTAGCCTACCAGTCCTTGTTGTACCCATTAATGCCGAGCGCCAGACAGAGACCAACAAGTACCATATTCTAACGTCATTTGGTATGACGCGGCCGGGATCGAACCCGAGAACTTCCGCTCTCCGAGGGGACGCTCTGACCAGTACACCACGGAGTCGGTCGTATAATATCAATACATGTGAGACAGGATTTGAATTGAGTGTGTGGTACGAGCACATAAAAAAACAAACAAAACCTCTGTTTATAGTTATGGTAACTCTATTTAGAAGAAATAACTTAATCAGACTGTTGACCCATGGAAAAGCATAGATGAAGCACTTGTCCTTTGACGTCAACAATCCGATTCCTTCGGTCCCCGATACCTTGGTTAAAAGTTTGCTTTACTGCATAA
>VKKT01004973.1:56260-73169 GCA_008038995.1 Haliotis laevigata | reverse complement strand
CCGCACATACACATACACACGCATTCACGTCGTCATATGAGCGAAATATTCTCAAGCACGACATTAAACCCAATTCACCTCACCTCACTTAAGTCAGGTCTGTGGTGTGATGAATGAACCCTTGAACCACTAGGCTACTCAACTCCCTCTGGACAGCCGAATGTAGACTCATGACATGTTCACTTTACAGTCAGTTTGTTTTCATTTGAGACCGATGAATTGCTCACTAAAACAAAATCTAATAATTGCAACCAAACCAAATTTTGCAGTCAGATGAAATCGAGAGACCAACTCTGATGATTTGTCTCATTATTTTGGACACCCGGATAAAAAAGTTGTTTAACAAAAGATCATTATTTTGTTGTCACTTTTCAATATTTTCACGTGTAAAATTGAAATGTCACCACACATGGCTGCTCTACCAGCAAATGGTTTCCCCTCATAAAATATGGTGAAAAGTAACAACAAAATTATGTTTTATCCGGGTGTCCAAAATTATGAGACAAATCAACAGAGTTGGTGTCTCTATTTCATGTGACTGTGCAAAAATTGGTTTTGTTGCAATTATTACGTTTTGTTCAGTTTGTGAAGAAAGCTGTTACTATCATTCGAGCTGCTGTCCCCCTATACTATATTAGGGGCCTTTAAGTCTCCAGGTTTGTGTCATTGTTTGCTGATTAGTTTCTATAGTTACACTGCAGGACTACTTGCATGAAGGGAGGTGGTGTTGCTTTTCACCTGACCCAAGATTTGGGTTCCATTCCCCACACGGGTACAATGTTTGAAGCCCATCACTGGTGTCCCTGCCGTGGTATTGCTGGAGTAAAGATAAAAGTGGCATAAAACCATTCACTCACTCACTCACATGTATTAAATTCATAATGACTTTTAGGCCAGAGCTGATACTCTTGTTTACTTGACAATGCATTAATTTCATGATTAACAGTATGTATAATATACATAGAGCTTTTAATGGTTTTGATTCTGGCTTCACCTTGCTTTGCTTCGCTTTTAGATTGGTAGTTTCATTTGCTTTGTAAGTCAGCATTTGCTTTCACATGTTTCAGTTATATTACATAGTGCTATCATCAGTCAGCTCCTCCATATTTTAATGATCTCATTCACAAATCTGTACCATTGAGATCACTTCAATTATCGACCATTATCTACTTTAGTACCAAAGTACAATCTTAAAAAGTTTGGATATAGATCCTTTGCCAACTTGGCTGCCACTTCATGGAACCCGTTTCCTCTTCAAATCAAGGAAGCAGAATCCCTTGACATTTTTAAGAGCAACCTCAAAAACTATCTCTTTAGTATTTTCTATAACTTGTGAGCAGCCATGAAAAAAAGCCTGCCTATGACTTTTTGCAGTGACTTCATTGTGTTTGTAGCGCCATGAGCAAGGCATATTATTAGTGTTATTATAGTTATTATTAGAAGTGGTCATTAGATGTTCGTTATTTGATCTCTGTATATACTCAAACCAATAACATGTTCATTGACAAGAGTGAAAATCCCATTACAGCTGAAGGTCATTATCCAGGGATTTAAAGAGGCTTATTTCTGGCCAAAAGTAATGTTAGTACAATCTACTTGTTATGATCAAAATCATTCCCAATTCATGACCAAATTCCTCAAATTATAACTACAATCCATCCTAATTCTTGTTACTATGGCTAGAACTAACATATTTTTCTTCTCCTTTTCCTCTTACTTAACTGACAACATAACCAAGTGGAACCATCTTTATTGCATAGATGTTGAGAATTGCATTAAATGCAGTGTTTAGAATGCATTTGTAAAATAAGTCTAAATTTGAAGAGTATGTTTTTTCAGAAAATTCAAATATTGAGCAAAATAGTGATTATTCTCATCTGCCCTTATTTAAAGATAAATCCCCCTATTGACAGTGTATCATCATGCATTTGTCCCCAGTAACCAGGTTAAGAGGGGGGAATACAGGGACCATGTCTGGCTTTGTGATGTGGTTGGCTCGTCATTTTGACAGCACTAGATACCAATCACTGCACTGTGTTTGGATCCGGACTTGATTATTGACCACCTCTGTTCTATAGCTGGAATATTGCTGCATTTGGCATTGGACAACCCAGACAGCGTATGATTTTGCTTTTGATATCAACCCCTGGTTTTTCTTGTACATGTTATTAATAGGCTGCCTGATATACAATACATTTAGGACATGTTGAGTACAGGTTGATGCAACAACAAAAACAAAAAATTCTGATCCTCCTCGAAATGCAGGAGCAATTAGCCCCCAAACACCTCATAATTATCATAAGAGTTGTTACAATGTATGACCTGACAATGTGTGTCTCTCTACTTAGTGCCCCATGAAGATCCGGGTTAGAATTGGTCTTCAGCAACCCATGCTTGTTGTAAGAGACGACTAACAGGATCTGGTGGTCAGGCTCGCTGACTTGGTTGACACATGTCATCACATCTCAAACGCATTGATCGATGCTCACGCCATTGATCACTGCATTGTCGACTTGAATATTTACAGACCTTTCATATAACTGGAATATTGCACAGTACTGCGTTAAACAACAAACCAACCAACCAACCAACTTTCTACTTATCCAGTTTCAACTATTCATTGTTCAGTTTCAACTATTGTTTTGTGTGATAAATATTACATAACATGCTCTCCATCCTGATGTAGAAGTTGTTTCTCTGACTGCTAGTAATATGTAATGGACTGACAACATACTGGATTATGTGGTCAAACTTGGTGACCGGATAGCATTATCCCAGAAGTGAAACATCAATCACTGCATTTTGTAGTCCAGACAGTGTTACAAGGTGACCTAATCTCGCAGCCATCATGTTGCTGGAACATTACTGAGTTATATTGAGTATGCAAACAAACTATGCTCTTCAGATTACTCACGAGGAACCACCTTAAGTATGGTATCCGCTGCTTTATAGTTCATGGGAAATGTATCTCTGTGTTTGCTTGTCTTTCATACACTTTTGTTTATTTTTCAGAGGCACACTTCCACCAATCACCTCAACGGATCTAGTCAGTCCTCGTTCAAGTCATTCCATGCAGTCATCCGATTCATCCATGTCCAACCGTTACTCTTCTTCATCCTTCAACTCAGACCTGACCTCCACCTACAAGATTGTGTCCACATCGCTGTCCCAAGTACCCCATCACCAGCCCCATCCACCTGTTCAGCCATTGAGACGCACCCTGCAAGAACCTCTGTGCATCCAGACAGTAATGTCTCACGCTAGACCAGGATCTGCCCGACTAGCTGAACGTCGATATGTGCCTGTAGTTAGAAATGCCTTTCTTGTTGATGCTGAAGATAAAGAAATGTATTCTCCAAGGTCTCTGAAGTTGGACAGGGCTAGTTCCACCACTGATCTTCTGCCCAGGTTTGACAACTACACTCAGACTCCTAGAGACTCTGCCACACAAACTCCCAGAAGACATATAGAACAGATCACCACAGACGACACGTCTACGATCACCAATGATACCTCTGTTGATCAGGAAACACAGACGCCAAGGTCCTCAAGGCATGGACTGAAGAAGAGGAGGAGGAAGAAGTATGAAAACCTTGAGTTAACATTACAAAGCTCAGATACTACAGAGTCAGTGGACTCTGAAATGCATTATGAAGACAAAAGGTCCAGGAAACGAAACAGGCACACTGGAGTTAGTTCAACAAGTGACAGTTTCAGGTCAACCTCTACGCAAGACTTCAAAACTAAAGTCTGTCAGACGAGCTTCTCCTTAGAATCAGAGGAGTCCTTTCCAAGCCTTCAGCAAAGGCACACAAACATGAGTGAAACTATCACACTGAAATCTGTTGATGAAGATAATCCTGCATCTTCTCTTCCAAACAGCACTGTCCATCTCTTCAAAGATGGAAATATGTCAGACTCTGTGTTTGATTCTGAAGAACAGAATGGAAGATATGTTGGAAGTGCAATTGATTCAGAGAAAAGAGCTGATGTTGGAAGCTCTGAAGAGTATGTTGCATATGACAGAGCTGGTGAGGATGAGAAAAACCCAGACATGAAGGAAACAGAACAACATGGACCTCCAGATACAGAGAAGCAGCTGGAAGATTGCCCCCAAAATCTTGGGAATGAATCAAATGAGGATAGCTTCTGGGAGAGCCGAGGAGTCAAGGATTCCCCACATGATGCGATTTGTGGTAATTTTGGTGAGGAGAATGTGTGCAGTGTGAGTCAGAATGATCCTAAAGATCAGACTTTAGCTCAGGACACTTCTCAGCTTGAATCTGCTCAGACAAAAGAGTCTGAATCAAATAACATTGATAATCAGGTGTCTGTGGTCACTTCTGAGGTCTTCACAGTATCACCAGAGAATGTTACAGTGGAAGAACCAGCATCAGCTGATACTGCTATTGAGGTAGTGAAGACTGATCCCGAAGTTGCAGTTGCTGGAGAAGATGCAAAGAACCTGTCTGACAGTTTTGATGATGTGCCCCGAGGAGCTGTCGAGTTGCCTTGCTTTGAAGAGGATCCCAGAGGGGATAGAATTTTCTCTGACATTGATGGAACCATGGAAGAATACAGAGGCATTTTCCTTAACAACCTTTCTGAAACAATTGGAAGTGATTCTTCATCAAGGTACCAGAAGTTTCCAAGTAATTACATGTATGTTCCAGAGGATAGAGGATCAGATGGAGATACCCTTGTTGACTCTGATACAGATCCTGAAGTTTACAACAAATCTGAGAAGGTATTTACTAGTGAAGAAACTGATGAACAGCTTGAGATTGATGAAGAGTTGTGTAGGGGGGCAGCTCCAGTTAAGAGGAAGAACAGCGAAGCATCGTCATATTGCAGTGCAACCAGAGCACAAGGAGAGACAAACCCTACATACCAAGAGATAACTGTGAGTCGAGCAAATTCTGTCACTAGCCAGGCCACGCTGTCCAGTGTCAGAGGTTCAAGAGTAAGTGCCTGGAAGAAAGATCCTTCAGGTAAAACAGCTTCTGATCAAAGTGAGAAGTCAGAGCAAACAACTGAGATGGATCAGACTCAAGATCTTCTGAATGATGAAGATTTCCTTGAAGTAGCTGAAGATTATGAAGCTGATGTGGTGAAAGGACCTACTGCTGTGGCTGCAGATGTTGATCCTATTATTGATGATAGGACCTCCTCCTGCTCAAGAGGAAGTGCTGATAAAGTTCAGTCCCCTGCATCAGAAATGCCATCAAGAGGAGAGGAAGAGTTTTTGAATCTTGAAATATCAAAAGATGAAATTAAATGTGAAGTTGTGGACAGTCCAGTTGATACAGAAGACAGACCAGCCTCATGCAGCTTGAGCACTGGTACTGGGGATGTGAACAAGATGTCTGTCAGTGAATTTGATGCTTCATCTCCTGTTCCAGCTGATGCTGAGATTCATGAAGCAGATATTGATACTGGAGATGCTGGAAATAAGATTAAAGAAGACAGACTTGAAACTGCTAATTCTGAATCAAGAGGAAATATGGAGAAGACTCAGCATGACCTAACCATGTCCTCTCGGGGTGGTGATGAATCAGGTATTGAGCCATTTGATACTACAAAGGATGACAATAACCAGATGGTAAAGACTCATGACAACAGTGAGGAAGAGGTAAAGTATGAACCAGATGACAACAGAGAAGAGTTTGACACAGCTGTTTCAGAAGGAGCTGCATCAGAGACAAAGGATGACATCACAGCAGAAGCAGGAGTTCCAAGACCAGATTCTTCCTGTTCCACTTCAAGAGGATTTGTCATAAATGATTCCTCTCTACAAGGATCAAGTCAAGCTGCTTCTTCTAGAGGCCATCATAATGATGAGACTGTTGCATCATTTGAGGAAGCTGCCGATGAGGGAGACAGTGAAGATGCTGTGGCGATGAATAAGAATAAAACTGATTACGTCACTGATGATAATTTCAACAGTGAAACAAAACAGCTGCAACAGTCCACAGTACCCACTGTGTGTAGTGAAGAAGGAAGAGGTGATGCTGATCTTTTCTTGAGTGAAGGAAATGAATTAGGTGTCTCCAAAATGGATGAAATAAGTGATGGAGATTGTGATTTCAAGGAAAACGTGAAATCGAAACTGTCACATGAGGAAACCTCTAAAAATGTACCAAGTGATGATGAAGTTTTTTATTCAGATCCTACTGTTTCTAAGCAGTTGAGACCAGTATCAGCTCGCTGCATAGATAGCCCTTCTGCATCACCTACAAGACCCATCTCAGCCCGTCATGTGATGGTTCCACCACTGAAGATGGGCAGTGCTGGCCTGAAAGAAGATATAGCATTACCTGACGAGTTGCACATAGAAGCGGGGAACACTTATGATGATATCTGTCAGGTACAAGCTAGTGATCCTAAGGATTTGATCAGCCATGATGAGAGTCGAGGACAGATAGATACAACTCTGGCCTCTGAAGTCATTCTGTGTGAAGGGGAAGGACACACCACAGGTCATCTTGAACAACCCAGGGTGACTGAGGATGATCAGATTTTACAGATTAACAGTGTTCGACCATCATCCACTAAAGGTGAAACTGTCAATAACAGTAACAGTATTATCTTAGATCTTGGTGCTCCTGTCACATCTGCTACATTGAAAGACACTCAAAGAAGGCCAGTCTCGGCTCATGGTATGAGAAGTAACCCTGCACCATCTCCCAGACAAAGACCAGTCTCAGTACACCATAGGCAGATGCCTAATATGATCATGAAAGGATCATCTGAAGAACAATGTGGCACAGTGGCCAGGTCTGTTACCATTGCAGATGATGATGTTTCAAAGGGTAATAGTGGCATGGATGAAGCTGGAATTGTTCTGCTTGATGAAAGCCGAGGACAGATGGATGTGCAAGTGGAGACACTGTGTCAGGGAGATCCTACAGACAAGGAGAATACCTCTGAGGAGAGTGAGCCAAGAAAGTCTGAAACTGAACTGCGAGAGGAGACAGAACCAGCAGTTCCTGAAATGTTGACGTTGAAAATGGAACAATCAAATCATCAGGATATATCTAGTCAGATTCTGACACCTGTGAATACACATAAGGATGACATTGAAAAAGACCAAACCATGGAACCAAATACAAATTCTGAGGAGAAGAAAGCTGAACAGGAAGATGTAATCGATCTAGAGATGATAACAGGACACCCTGAACGTCCAGGATCGTCTTTGAGTATAGAAAGAGGTAAAACTACAAACACACCAAGACCAGTTCTAAGTCCACCAAGAAAGAAGCTTGAGAGATCTGATTCTATATGCAGTAGAGGATCTGAAATTGATGACAATGGTACTATATGTTCCAAGGAGAGTGAGGAACAGAAAGCTGAATCAGGTCATAAAGAATCAGTAGATCAAGTTCCTGGAAGTGTTTGTTTTGATCCTGCAGAGACAGACACTCAGGAATCAAAGCCTGATGCAGAGTCTCATCCAGAAGGTCAGTCCTTAGAAGTCAATACACCTGGTGCTGACGAAACAGACACTAATCCTGGAGACTTTACACATGAGGGACAAGAAGATGTTGCATGTGATGTCAGTGAAGTGATGCAAGAACAGCCATCTCAGATATCTGAGTTACAGGATGTTAAGGAGGGAGAGGAACCAACATATGTTTCATCTCACAGAGGAAGTATTACACACAGAGATGCTGTCCTGACTAAAGCTGTTCTGACAGGTGTGTTATCTCCAACACCATCCATTGACAATGAGGAATCATGTATGCCCCGTGTCACTAAAGACTCACAAACTCATGGCATCTCTCATGATGACACACAACAGGGAAAAAATGTTGCATTGCAAGGTGAGGTGATGACTAATTTGAAGACTAATGACCTTTGCTTACCTGATGACAAATCAGACGAAAAGCCAGCACCAAACAATTTGATACCGAAGGAATGTTTGAATTTCTTTTCTTTTGATGACCCTGATGGGAGTAAAGTAGGCCAATCCTTTACTTCAAGTGACGAGTCTGTTACACTTCAAACTTCCACTGACACAGTGATGAATGATACTACGGAATCAAGTACTACTTGTAATACAACAAACACAACCGACATATTGGAGGAGCACTACACCAGGACAGACCAACTGATTCCTGGTAATGATTCTCAAGATTCTTCGGGGATAAGATATGCTATGTTAGAAAGTAACACTCAGATTCATACAGCGCAAGACATCTTAGAAGATAAAATGGATGAGGCCCCAGCAACTGGAATAAAATCTAATGACCCAGTGTCTCATGAAGGTTCCCTTGGATGTGAAGAAGTAGATAAAGATCATTCACAGGAGGATGGGACCAGTCCAGTAGGCACATTAAGACCACTGTCAGTATTAGGCCTGCCTCAGAAAGATCTGTCAAATAGAAGACTTTCCTTGGAGTCCAGAGGAAGTAGTGAATTTATTCTTGAAACAGACGAAGTTCCGATCGTTTCGTCAAGAGGAGATGAAATCTTGCCTGAAAGCACTGTTAGTGAATTACCTACAGATGATAACCTACCTGAATCTCAGACTTTTATCAATGGATATCTTCGACTCAAACCGACTGTTGTTGAACACCGAGGCGATGAAGGAGAGGAGTCTTACTGTTCACTTGCAGCTCAATCAGCACGCCCTGAACAAACACAAGACACCAATACCACACAGAAAGGACAAGGAGATGATAAAGTAATCAACTCTCCCAGTTGTACCCATCCTAGTCCACTAGAGTCAAAACTGGCTGATTATTTGGGAAATGTAAATATGAATTCTTTGATAGCTGTTGTGGATGAATGCCCGGTGGATGTTGATTATATAAAGACTGGGAAGTCCAAAGAAACATCCTATCACCTTGTGTTGAATGAAGAACATTGTGAACCTGACAGTGGGAGTCCACGAGATGATAATGTCAAGGACAGCAAAGCTCCAGACCATAAGGACAGTTCTGGAAGTGGTATCAAAAGTCTTGAGGACAAAAGTCAATTGTCAGTTGTTAAGAACATACCTACTGTTAGCGTTGATCCTGAACTACAGGAAATTAACAGGACACAAGGAATGACTCACTTAAAGGAGGAACCAACAAGAAAGAGAAAAGCTGTCACCTTTGTTGATGGACATCTGCCTCAAAAAGACATTCATGCTTCGGATTTGTCACCTCAAGGGATTAGCAATGCAGCAGAAACACAAGGCAGTAACGAAGAAAGACTGACAAATAAGGCTATGTTGAAATCAGAAGTAATGATGCCTGAAGTAATCCTTCATCAGGGTACTGACAACCAGGAAGACCTGAAACGACACAAGTCAGTACAGGAAGAAACGTCTCTGCCTGCAGCCTCTTTGCAAGCAAATATTAACCATGTTACAGAGACAGTGCTTGACAAGGGTATGTCTGAAGATACAACAGCAACAAATCCAAACAATGTACCAACTTCAGAAACAAATCTAATGCCAGGCCATCGCAGACAGTCAACAAGTTTGCATGGGCAGACGGTCATGACAGTTGCAGAGGTCCGAAGCGGACTGTCAGAGAAATATGATGAACCTGTACCAACTTCAGAAACAAATACAAACCACAGTCATCCCAGACAGGCGACAAGTTTGCATGGGCAGACAGTCATCACAGTTGCAGAGGCTCCGAGAGGACTGTCGGAGAAGGTTAAAGAACCTGAGGATAAAACAGCAACAAATCCACTCCGAGGGAATCACACCCTCTCAACAGGTCTGCCAGGGACGACAATCCTGACAGTTGCAGAGGCAGGTCAAGTTTCAGTAGCTGCTGCCATTGTTCAAAGTAGCAATGAAGCAGTGGATGGGCAGGTGGAACAGAGATCAGAGCACCGAGTGATTGCTGTGTCAGAATGTGAAGGGCTGCCAGACAAGGCTCCCCATGAACATGTGACACAGGGGGAGGAGCAGAACAGGATGAGTCCACCCCGAAATGAGAAGCAGAAGGAGGAGGTCAAGCCTGAGCACCTTTTTAGGGACACTGAAAATACTGATGCAAGGGACAGCAATGATCAGTTGTCAGATGAAGCTTCTGGTCCGAGGCCCGCCACAGTTTCTGATAGTGTGTCAAGTGTTCACGAGTCTGACTCTTCAGGCCTGAATGGTGATACGGCTTGTGGCAGACAACAGACAATTGCAAGTAAACCAAGTGGAATGTCAGTGACTGGAAACATGGCTGAATCAGATGTGCAGTCTGTGTCTGAATCTAAAAGGGGACTGCATTCAGATCAGACCTCTGGACATAGGATTATCCTTGTGTCAGAGAGTCTCCCATCCCCTGTCGCCAAAGCCAAGGTCATTGAGAGACGCCCAGGTGGATCCAGAGTTATTCTTGTGTCAGAAAAGTCTGAGGTGTAAAACTTAACTTTGTCATGTCATTACTATTTTATGTAACATTTAAGCAAATTCTTTATAGAAGGACTTGACATGCATGACCTAATGTGATTATGCATTTTCAGATGGACTTGTTGAGTTATTTTCCAAATGATTTGGATGTTATGCCTCAAGTCTTGGCTTTTGGAAGGTTACACCCTAAAACAGAATATTTGCAATGCCATACCTGACTTGTGAAGAAAAGAACCAAGATGTCCTTTTCTTGCTGACAGCAGTTTGGATAAAAGGACCAACCTAATTGCATTATTGTTCAACATGTGTGAGAATATGAGTTGCTGATTTCATAAACAAAGTCATAGAGAACGGGAACTGGTGACATTCAGTGAAATTGTCTGATGTAACAAACTAATAAATAATGCAGTGAATATTGTGAATCCACATGTCATTTACAGTGAAATTTACGGAATGAGCACAGGTGTAGGCATTTGTAAGGAGATCTTCCGACAGGAGAACAACAAGGTCAACGGTATACAGGTTCCAGGACGTAATCTTTCAGGAGGTGGAGTAGGCGCTATTACATGGCAGACACCACTCAACAACTCAGCGTGTATATTGTTTATTGTGTTTGATGTTGACATTTTATTTAATCATTGTGTATTATTTGTTTTCTATGTCTTTTTCCTTTGGTTGACAGTATTCAGCTTTTATCATGTTTATCGTTTGATTGTTTTGGGACTGGGATTTCTTTTTACAATTTGTGACTACCATAATGCATTTGTTGCCAATGAGTACATACTAATCATTTTGACTGTATACTGTAGAATTTAAGAATATATACTTACGTCTTGAACTGAAGCCTAAAATGATTTTTCTGATGGCATTATCAATTATCGTTTGTCCAAACAAGTCACACTGTCTGCGTCTGGACACTCGTATACCCTGGACTCCATGCTCTCCCTCCCCTTAGTGGTCAGGCTTGGAGAAGTGGTTGGGTCCTGAGCCTGAGGCAATTATTATGTAGCTGGAATATCGTTGAGTGCAGAATTATACAACATGCTCCCATTTCTTGTCAAAAGTTGAGGAGAACAGTTTTGTTCTTCTGAAGAGTGATGATAATCAAGGAATATTTTTTATTGGTTTTACAAAGAATATTTACAAGGAATATTTATAACAAATATTTACAACGAATCAGATCTTGCTCATATAGATTTAGTTTTATGAAATGTATATACACGATGTCATTCAATCAAAATTAACCATTTATGAACTTCTTTGATTTGTGTGGGAAATGTTTATACATGTATATATCTGCTGTAATCAGATGAGTTGAAACTATAATACTCCACATGTGATGGGTGTGAAGTAAGGATGT
Organism: Haliotis laevigata; assembly: GCA_008038995.1. Lineage (NCBI taxonomy): Eukaryota > Metazoa > Mollusca > Gastropoda > Lepetellida > Haliotidae > Haliotis > Haliotis laevigata. Next base: position 61,461 of record VKKT01004973.1, on the reverse strand, counting down.
AGTGTTAAACTTTGGCACAAGTGGCATGAAGCATCGAGTAAATTCAGACAGAATCTGCAAATACAAGCGGAAGGTAATTTTATGTATGTCTGTATGGGCCCACATGCATGTATGCATTGTATGTATGTATGTATGTGTGTGTGCATGCATGCATGTATGGATTGATGGATGAATGAGCATGTATCTATGTATGTGCATATGCATGCATGGATGGATGGATGCATGCGTGCATATGTATGTATGTATGGGTGTATGCATGTATGGATTGATGGATGGATGTGCATTCATGTATGGATTGATGCAGGCATGTGCATGCATGTATGGATTGATGCATGTGTGCATGCATGTGTATGTATGTATGCATGTATATGTTGGTATGGATCCATGCATGTATGTATGTGCATGCATGGATTGATGCATGTAGGTACTTACTTGCATAAATGGCTCCGATACACCTGGAACTGGATGAGTTACATCTGAAGTGTGTTGCTCCATGGCTGGTGGAGTGGTTACCTTCAATGTAACTTCTGTATTTAGCTCATCAACAGCTGTATGCTATCTGTGATGTGTAGGAACAATATTGCTGACACCAAAGAAGTTTTGTATTATAGGTCATATTGTCTTCTCAACATCCAGGGCTGGATTTATGGAATGCAGTGGAATATTTTTACCATGACACTCTCAACTTCCTTTTGTTTCTTTTATCTTGATTAGTGTATATCATCCATCAATCCATCAACAGGTTCAGAGGGATAAAAGGCAGAACCTTTATAAGCATAATTATTACTTGCTTCTTGGAAATGAAATGTATGTAAACTTCCTGAAACAACAATATGAATTTTTCCAAAAATCAAGATTGTTTCATTTTTGTTTTATTCAAAGGCCCTGCCCCAGGTTTTTATGGTTGTCCGTCCTTGCCTGCTTTTGTTTTCACTTCTCAACTGTTTGAGGATCAACAACTGTTTGAAATTCCAAGAAAGCATTGATATTGCTCTTCATTTGTTACTGTTTATGAATACCCAAGATGAATGGTCAAACTATTCATAACGTGAAGCATCTGGGTGGGGTAAGGACACATGCTTCGCACAGCAGAATTTGATGTGTGTGCTTGACCATTTTCAAATATTTATCTGTGTATACGTAAGGGGAGTGTTTTAATTATCTTTTGATATTATTTTGTGGTTGTTACAATATCTCACATCTGAGAGATTAGACAGGTTGGTGTTTGGTAATTTTATAAGGTATAATTTTTGCCTTTTATTATGATTTCAGTTTATTTTTTCCCAAGTCTGATATGTTAATGAGTTATTATTTCAATTCACATCTAATACTATTGTGATATTTGTGAGAAAGCTTTGTGATGTTTGAAAAATGATTTGTGATGTTTATGAGAAAATAATGTGTTGTTTATGAAAAGATCTTGTTATGTTTGTAATAAGCTTTTGTTATGTTGTTGATAAATTATTTTGATCTTCTATGTTTATGAGGTTGTGTTGTGATGTATGTGAAGACATTTTGTGATTTAATGAAAAGGTATTGGTGATATTCTTATCAGAAGGTATAGTGATATTCTTAATAGCAACTTGTTCTCTACCTGAAAAGTAATACATACTGAAATGAGAAAGTGGGGATATCAATGAAAAAAACATTGTGATGTTTATGAGAAAGTATTGTGATGTTTATGAGAAACTATTGTGATGTTTCCAACAAAGTATTTGAATGCTTGGATTGCTACATTGAATGTTTGCAAATTTACTGTTTACAAGGCTCCAGATAATTTTTCAACGTCAGGAGTACTTACTCCTTACTTTTTCAATATAGGAATACTGTCGGAGTACTGAATGGAAATTAATGGAGAATCAGTAATCTTGTGTTTCGTTTCAAATGTGCACCACAACATTGCTACTCTTGTGTAAACAGGTCAATGAACAATAAAACAATACTTGTTCAGATAAATACGTCAGTAAATGATTCTAAGACCATACACCATTGCTGTGGTGCGTATCTGCTACGTTTTCTTAATTATTTCCTACCGTATTGTGCATATTTCTTATACGTACATACGCCGATAGGGCCCTTATCTGGAGCCCTGGTTACAGAGCAAGTATTGGAATGTTACAGAGAAAGTATTGGAATGTTACAGAGAAAGTATTGGAATGCTTTTGAAAAAGGATTGTGATGTTTATGAGAAAGCAGTGTTACAGAGCAAGCATTGGAATGCCTATGTGTTCATGAGAAAGTATTGGAATGCTACAGAGAAAGTATTGGAATGTTACAGGGAAAGTATTGGAATGTTACAGANAGTATTGGAATGTTACAGAAAAAGTATTGGAATGCTTATGAGAAAGGATTGTGATGTTTATGAGAAAGCAGTGTTACAAAGGAAGTATTGGAATGCTTATGTGTTTATGAGAAAGTATTGCAATGTTACAGAGAAAGTACTGGGATACTTATGAAGAACATTTGTGATGTGAGAGAGTGTTAATGTGGTGATGGATGCTTCGTTCATTCTGTGTGATCCTGTCACTAAAGGTTGTGAGTACTGAGTGGTCATGTTGCCCAGAGCACAAGTGTTGTCATGTTAGCCTGTGGTGATTTCAGTGTGTTTTCAATATTCGGGAATAAGTTGTACACAGGAGATTGCTTGGTACACTGATCGTACAATACTGTGATCACTTGGTTTGTTTAACTTATCATTTATTGTTGATGTTTGCTCTCTGCTGTGATACAAATAAAACATATCCAATATCCCATGTAGTTAGTGTGCTGTTTGCAACTGCGAAGGGGGAGCTGTAGAATAGCAAAAGAAGAGAGAGTTTATGCAAAAGAAAGAACTTATTTCTGCAAATAAGGGGTTTATGCAAGAGAAGAAACTTGTTTCTGTGGAATGGGGAGTGTATGCAGCATAGCGAACTTGTTTCTGCAGAAGAGCGAGTTTCTGCAAAAAAAGGAACTTGTTTTTGTAGGCTAGGGAGATTATGCAAAAGAAAGAACTTGTTTCTGCAAAAAGGGGGTTTATGCAAAGGAAGGAACTTGTTTCTGCAGAAGAGAGAGTTTATGCAAAAGAAGGAACTTGTTTCTGTAGGCTAGGGAGATTATGCAAAAGAAAGAACTTGTTTCTGCAAAAAGGGGGCTTATGCAAAAGAAGGACTTGTGTCTGCAGAAGAGCGAGTTTATGCAAAAGAAGGAACTTGTTTCTGCAAAAGAGCGAATTTATGCTAAAAAGGGAACTTGTGTCTGCAAAAGAGGGAGTTTATTCAAAAGAAGGAACTTGTTTCTGCAGAGGAGACAGTTTCTGCAAAAGAAGGAACTTGTTTCTGCAAAAGAGGGAGTTAATGCAAAAGTAGGAACTTGTTTCTGTAGAATAGGTAGTATACAAAAGAAGGAACTTGTATCTGTCGGATGGGGAGTTTATGCAAAAGAGGGAACTTGTTTCTGCAGAAAAGGAAGTTTATGCAAAAGAAGGAACTTGTTTCTGCAGAAGAGAGAGATTATGCAAAAGAAGGAACTTGTTTCTGCAGAAGAGGGGGTTTAAGCAAAAGAATGAACTTGTTTCTGCAAAAGAGCGAATTTATGCTAAAAAGGAAACTTGTTTCTGCAAAAGAGGGAGTTTATGCAAAAGAAGGAACTGGTTTTCGTGGAAGAGTGAACTGTCGCAAAAGACGCTCCGCTGAACCTCAGGAAAATCTAAACATTCTTTACTTTGGCCTTTTGCAGTACAGGAAGGTGGTTATGGGACTTTCTGACAAACTTGATCAAATCCTGTAATTTTATTGTTTTCGTCCTAACAACCACATGAACAAGATCTGTCCTAAACGGAAACATTACATCTGAACAATCATGTTGTATACCTGCTGACATGGCCACATGCAGCTCAGATATGCATCAGAGTTGTATGATACCCATGAGTTGAGATCGATAATATGATGTGCCGTTTGAGTTTGACATCCGATGACCGAGGAAAAACAAAGCGCCTTTGAGCAGCTAAGCTGGATATTGGCGCTATAAAAATATTAGCATAATAATAATATGTCACCAAACATTTTGCATGTTCTGTTTTTGCTATCAAAGTAAAATCACATTCGTTTAGGGGGGCGACGTTATTGCTCTAACACATTTCTGAATATGTTTCTGAAATATGAGAGTTGTTTGCTTTGACTAAATAAGTCCTGAACCTGAATTTAATTTTAAAAGTAAAAATATTTTATAATGCATATTTTAAAACATCAAAAGAAATAACGATAAAGCATAGTTTACCAATGAAATCATTACTCGGTTGAGGCAACGTTGAAAATAAATAAATACATAATGGGCATTGTGACGTTGAGACTGATATTCCGATAGATGTAGTTACGATATCGCTGACCGCGGGAATATTAAACAATGGCAGTATGTCCCTCCTTTTATTAGATTGTAAAGATACCGGTTCTGAGTCGAGACTCAATATAGAAGACGATGAATGGTCGTGCAAATGACCCGGCTGTATCCGGTTGATAAGGGGAACCGGATCGCCCTAACCGGAACTGACCGACCAAACGTTCAGCGTCATTCAAAAGGTCAAGCATAGTGGGCGGTTCTGCAGACTACCTACAAGTTTGTAAACTTTACTTCTAGAAGCGGTGTTGTGCTGGGTGATAATCATGAATATTTGGATAGTACTTTCGTTGTGTATCGTAAGTATTTTATTTGTTTTGTGTTTTTGTGTTTCCCTTTCGGGTGAACGTGTATTATTCTTTCGACTTGGAATCTAAATCCACATTTCATTGATTGTCAAAACACTTTTGAAATTTGAACTTCATAACTCTTAAAATGTCTCAATCAGAACATGATATTTACATTCACGTAAATATCTGTTATTTCAATTTAATGTTTGTGTTATTGGTAATATAACATTCTTTCTTCATGTTTTATACATAAGACATTTAATACATAGCAGTGTACTAAAATCATATCGACTGTGGATAAATTCCTTTTTACTAGAATCCATCTACAGGCGGTCTCTTCACCCTCACCGCCTCCGTGGTGTAGTGGTTAGAGCGCCCACCCGGAGAGCGGAAGGTTGCGGGCTCGATCCCCGACCGCGTCATACCAAAAGACCTTAAAATATGGTACTTGTTTGTCCCTGCCTGGCACTCTGCGTTAATGGGTACAACAAGGACTGGTCGGCTCGGAGTCAGTATAATGTGTCTAAGTGGAGTATT